>CCAG010011280.1:0-57380 GCA_001077435.1 Glossina morsitans morsitans | reverse complement strand
TGTATAAGAGGATATAAAGGACAGTTAAAATCCGCTTGATTTGTAGCGTAAATAGAAGAACTTACCCCTTTGCCATAAAATAAATAAATAAATATAAAGAAATAAAAAAAGAACATATATGTGCGCAAAGTGTGCAGAGCACAGAGTTGCTTGTAATAAATAAAAAATAATAAGAAAAATATGAATATATGACAAAAGATGGTAGTACTGTTGAGGTAAACGTTCTGGTTTTCGTTTTTAAAATAAACGTTCTGGTTTTCGCTTTTAAGAAAGATTCTCTGAAAACCAAGAAAGACAAGAAGTGCGCCAAAGTGCAAAGCAATAACAAGAAAAAACTCTGGGAAATCAAATACGAAATCTGTATGAAAATGTAAATCAATTACATTTATTGCAATTTATTAAACAGTAAAGATATTTAATAAAATTCTCAATATTTTAATGTGTAAATTAATTCATAATTTATTTAGTTTACTATTATTTTGTATACGCATTTGGGTTTACGCCACAATAGGTATAAATTATTTGACGTCCACAGAAACGTACTTTTAAATTGTGTAAGACGCCCGGCTCGTGCAAGTAGGACAACAACAACAATACACGTCTTGCCTATTCTCCTAAGCTGTTGACGTCGATCAACAATCTAAACTTGAATTCTCCGCTAGGGGCATAAGCCCCGTATTATTTTTTAATAATTAATTTTTCTTTCTTTTCTTTTACTATAGAAATATTGTTGTTTCCATATATATATATGAATATATATATATATATATATATATATATACTATTTTATTACATATAAACTAATGTTACATAACAAACTATTCTAATATTCACTCATTCATTCATAGTCCTCATGATTTATGAAGTTACACAAGCTGTTACAAACAATTCTTAGTTTCTAATGTAGTGCTAATAGTAAACAACAAAAATGTTTCTTTATAAAATAAAAAAGCGGAGAAAATTGAAGTTTATTTAAAAAACTGGACCAACGCAGAGAAAGATTTGCCTAACTAACAAAATGTTTACATGTAATCAAGAACAATGAATATCTTTACTTTTACATTTATTGCAAAAGAGTGTCATCACGCCCTACACCACTTGTCGATTTAAGATATCAGTGCTACAGGTTACTAAATCAACGGAATTTGTCAGAATTTAATTCATTTGAGGGAATTATATAAGAGTCGAATTCAATATCTATAAAATCATTGGTGGCCAATAGTTCTTAAGGTAATAGAAGGTTCACTAATTTCATCAAGTATATAAAGTAATCGAAGAGATGGAGATGCAATAAATAATAAAATAATTGCAGGTAAAATAGTTCAAATAATTTCAATGGTTTGACCGTGTAAGAGATACGATTAATAAATTTGTTAAAAAATAATATAAATATTAAGTATCCTACTATTATTGTAATTATAACCAAAATTATTAGTGCATGAATAAAAATTATTTGTTCTATAAGAGGTGAAGAACTATCCTATCAATAAACTTCCGACGACAAACACCGTAAAAGTTAGCAGTAATACACGAATCATTCTCGCAGCAACTAGTGGGTGGCAGTTTAATAAAATAAATATTCATTTTCTAAGGAGATGTCAACCAAAAAGTTTTAAATATTACAATATTACAAAAAACATTTAAGCATATTTGCGGCCGTTTAAGGTTAGGGAAGTACTTTGCGAAGGAGCCACATGTCTTTTTTCGTTTCGCAAAGGGATCTTAATTATTAAGGCAAGGAAAGAAAATGTAAAAATTAGAAATAATAAATTTGCGTGGCTTTCTTATTTGCCTAGGTGACCTTTCTATGGCAATTGGATAGTCGAATCCGCATGCGAAAGAGATTTTCCTTCCTTCCTTGCGGCAGCTGTGTCGTGGTCAATGTCACGGTGTAGGCATCTATATAAGCAGTCTGCTATTGGCATCTCCAGACTGACCCAGATGCAATTTAGAGGAACTTGGCGCAATGGTGTGGTATGCTTCTTCCATTCCGTTTGTTAAAAATTCAACTTTTCAAGCTTTGTTCTACACTCGAAACTTTCTTCTGCCTCTTATGTAATATATTTTTGACCCTCAACTGCATGTAGACTTTATTTGGTAATTTATTGGATATCAGCCCTATTTATTTAAAAAATGTCAAACAACCATTTTTTATTCAATATATTTCCTCCATTTATTACACACAAAAATTTTTGCATGTAGGACGATGGAAACGATATTATAAGCGATTGAGATGGACTTCATTAAAACTAAACATATATTTATATTATTCTTTATGAGGATGAACGGCTATAGAAAAGTCTAGACGTTTGAAAATCACTGTGAACAAGAAGATTATAAAATAAAAGTTATTATAAGAATAGGTTCCTGAAGAAGTAAAATTTTGGGAAACTTATATTTTAGTTCGAAATCGGACATATGATTTTCAACCATGTTATTTTTTGAGAACACTATTGTCGGTCTACCGAAGGTATCCAAGTAAGTATAGGACAAAGTATCCGCTCCTCGTCTAATAGGATACGGCGGTATCAATTGTATGCTTGCTACATCCCTCTGGTAAAATTAATTTTCACGACAGCTTCATCAACAACCATGTCATCAAAAATATGGTCTATTACCCTCATTCTAAGAACGTAGTCATCGTCACTGTTGAACAAATATTCAAAGGACGGTAAGTTATAACCCAAAATATATTGAGTTTTCCATCCGCCAAAGAGAGGAAATCTAGGCCGTAACTCAAGTTCTACAGATTCCTTCAATACATTCATATTCGAAGTGGATATATTGCCGTTGGTATCTCTGTAATAAACTCCAAACGCTGAGGCAGGCAAAACAGTTTTGTATGATTTAATAGATGCCTGCCCAGAACGTCCATCTTTTTGAAATTCATATCTTGAGAATGATCCTTTTAATTTTGCTCCGGTATGTGTTAAGTATATACTTTCTTCGACAGCGATATTCCCCCAGTGGGATACTTGTATTGTTCTTTCCAATCGATTCACAGACATAAATGGTGTTTGATTCTCGTAATGCACAGTCATAAGCTCTTTAGAATGACCTGTAATTACAAAATGTTAGATATGTATTCCAATTCGAACCGGTAAATTGTCAATGAAAAAGCTAAATATCCTGAAATGTACTCTCTTCATAGCTAACACCTTAAACAAACTAAAAAGTAAAGAAGAATACAATTTAAAAACCAATATCAACATTTTTTTAGCATTTTGTTTCAAAAAAACTTTTTTATCAAGTGCTGAGTATTTAGTGTGGTGGAACCTGTACCGGTTCTCTTGTGTTGCGGAGTGTGTTTTCACTCCACTGTTCCACTCCACCATCAGCCTAAGTCAAAATTATCTCTATACGTTCACTATTAACATATTTTCTGCTTTGGTGTCACAATTTTATAATAATACGGATATTTTTACATTTCTTCTTGAATTAAACATTCGATGTTAGTAATTATATTCTTCAAAAATGCTCACCAGAAATATCTTCGAATGGGCCGTATTTGATTTTATTCGATGAAACGGCGTAAGGTTTGATCTGAGTGTAAGAAATGATGTTGGATGTGGCCAGTTTTACTTGAGTTTTCTGGAAACGTGTTTTGTATGCGGAATAAAAATACATTGGACCTGTATATCTCACAAATTGTTTATCAGCTTGTTTTATTTCTTCTGGATATGGTTTAATCTGACTTGTATACATGACTTCAATATAAAAAACGTGAGATGGAGCCGCTTCGGGAAATGTTATAATAAAGTTCGTGTTTCCAGCCGACATTTTCCGCATTGTCAGTTTCTTAGACGTGTGCTTTGCAGATACAAAGGATACATGTTGAGCCAAATCTTCGTGAAAAACGGCATTGTATGTATTGAAAGGGATACCTTCAGTATCTTCAGTAGTAATTTTCACAGTTTCTCTTACGACTTGTGTTGATAAGTCTATCGAACGTTCAACATTTTGATTGATGATCTTGCTTGTAATAAATGTTACATGATGAGAAAGAAACAAAATAAATATACGAAAATTCATTTTCATATTCTCTATGCAAAAAAGCCACGTAAATTGTAAATCACCGCTAACGATGGTAAATTATCGATAATACCAGTAAGTGTGTTAAGTAAGAGAACAAATAATGCCTATTAAGCGTTCTTCAGACTTAATTTAGAGTGTCCTCTTTCAGAGGGAACGTGAACAAATATTTGCGCTTTCCAAATAAGAAGACCAAAAAACCTTGTCCTCGAATTTTTACTCAATATTTAAGTATCAAATAATTTTCTTGTCAACAAACTTAATATTATATTTCAATGACCCTACACTCGCTTGATTTTTTTGGTCGTCGTGTTGATAAGAGTTCAAGCAAAAGAATTGTGGAATTTTTGCAAATTTATTTGCAAAATATATGCAAAATAAATAAATAAATAAATGGAACAAACTATCAAAGCCAGGTTCTCAGTTTACATCGAATTCGTTTCATTAAATTTCACTTTTGCTAAAATTGTTTCCTTAGTTCAATTTCATGCTTTTAATGAACAAGTTTTTTAGCAAATTGTACATATCAATAATATATTAACTTTGCGATATACTTACAATACATTTAATTGAATTTCGTAGAGCATAACAAACTAATTTTGAAAATTACGAGTCAAGGAATCTGCTCAAAATTGTATGGTTTTAAGAATTAGACTAGTTTGCTATATGTACTTACTGGTCTACTGTAATAGCGCTTAAAAATGAACGCAAGATCCAGAATTACATACAAGAAGAAGACATAGAAATGATGGAACCATTAATAGTCAAAAAGGAAGAGAATAGCATTACTACTATAAACATCTCCCCCAAACACGATTTAACACCAGTCTCTTTATGTGAAATAACTGATGATAAAACTCTATAAAGCTCTATAATGTCTTCGTCAGCGGCTTCCACACCGGCTACTCCAGCCGAACATTCACCACCTTCACAAGACCAAAAGTTAAGCAGTAGTACTGGTGAAAGCCCACAACAGACTGTGGCCTCTCCCAAAATATCGCCGATAGAAACGATCACTACTCCATCCTTGTCGTCGGGCGATGGTAATAATTGCATTGCATAACCACTTAACGTTTAAGTAAGAAATTAGGGAAATCTGCCAGAACTGGTCGCTCACGCAAGCCAAAATCTTTAGTGGCTATGTATGAAAGTGAGGTAGGACCCTGATTAAAAAGTCACAATGTTCTCCTGCATTTAACATCTTTTCAGATCAGTGAAAACCAAACCGGTATTAAACTATGCATAAAAAGATCGGATAATTCCTTAAGTAATATAACGGCAACAGCAAAGATATGTAAACAGAAATGTAGAAACTATTCCACTTGTCAAATTTTAAAAACAGAGCTGTATTGCAATTTCTAGAATTTCGCAAATAAAAACCGCTAACAATATTTCAGCAGAACCCATGTGCAAAGACATTAGCAGTTAACTTTTGCATTTTAATTGAGTCTGTTTAAAAATTATGAAGTTATTAGGATTAATGAAAACGTGGCACATAGTCATGGACTATTTTTGAACTGAAAATAATACTGGATTCGAGGTATGGATTAGGTATGGATTTACATTGCATTAGTGCAGTTTTAGCGACATCATTATTTTTGTTAAAGCCATGACGAATATGTATCAAAGTTAAAGCAAGGAGAACTCAGATTGGAAATACTGATCTCATAAAAATCGCGAGCTTCAGTTTCAATTCTACGTTTGTGGCCACTTCCACATTCATATCTCTTTGCTTATTTCAAAAGATAAATCTAAATTTTATATTTAGTTACCCATATATGTGTGTATATATTTTACATTTCAAGTAGCAAACTGTCAGGAACAAGGCAAAAGAAAAATGAAAATTAAGTGAATTTTATGTTATCATAATTTCGAAGATTCGAAGCCCATAATGCGCATGACTCAAGTTGATTTCTTCGTTTAACTTTATAACGAAATACCGAATTAACAAATCAAATCGTTTAGTAAAAAATAAAAAAATTGTTTATGTAGATAAATACTAATGTTCTAAAATAAAAAAATGTTTTATATACAAATACTTTTGGCGATATGTAAGTGAAAAATAAAGTTTTACAAATATGTAATTCGTTTTTAAATCAGTGCGTAAAAAAAATCATTTTATGGAATTATCCTTGCGATGTAAAGCTATGTAGGCCAAATATTATGTGTGTAGGTATATACATGTGTATCTATGGAGGATTGTAGACATATCATCAAATATATTGTTAAGATTTTCATCTTGTAAATAAGAGGTGTGGACAATCTACTACCGCAAGTGGAACTTTACTCGATCATTTGTGCATCAATTGTCGTGTAGACGTTTTTAAATGATTTTTGTCTCGGTACGTGACGCAACTATAATGCTCAATAAGAAATATTGATATTGTTCGTTAATAGCCTTGCCTTAATAATCGTAATTGCTTTACAATAACATTCTTTTTAAAGTTTAAAAGGACATGATGCAAAAATTGTCACGATCAAAAATTAGGACATTTGATCTAAGTAAAATCAATTTGATAAAATTGTCAATAGCGACTCAGTAAGTCTCATATAATGAAGAGTTTTCAGTTCGGCAGTGGAATTGTGAGCAATAAAACTAAGTGACAATTTTAAATAATGATATTTTTTCTTTCATATTTCGCCATCTAACTTGATTTCCTTCATTATTAATTTTCACAAACATCACGGGAGATATGCTTTAAATGCCTCCGCAAAATCCAGAAGTGAAATTGAAATAAAGTTTTATATGCATGTTGCCCAACAAAGCATGATTCTATATATTCAGAAAATAACACATATATATATATAAAACGCTATGGAAAACGAGAATTTAAGACAAATGTTTTCATATTTACCTTACACATTAATCAACGTTTCAGTATTTTACAGAGGAATGGAATGCCAATATAAATATATGGGAAACGACCAAATAGAAAATACGGACCTCTTTAGTCTACGTGAGAAAGGGTCTGAGGTCGAAAGAGCAGAAATTTTAAAAAATAATAAGCCCTTAGACAGGGGACCATATTTTGATACATCGGCAACAAAAAACGTTACATCATTAGTTGGTAAAACAGCTCATCTCAACTGTCGCATTAAAAATCTTGGTAATAAAACTGTAAGTATTTGATTTTTTAGGCGTTTTTTATTTAATTGATTTTATTTGAATTCAAAATGCAAACAACAAGTTGAACTTCAAACTTAGTTTTATTGTGGAAAGAGTAAATTAACATGAACTATTTACACACTTGTTTAGGACTATTACTTAATTTTATATAAATATAAGGGAATAAAACAGTAGTAAAATTATATAATATATATAATGCGAATAAATACTTTCGATTAAAGTTAAATATGTGAGAATAGCTTCTGAAATAGGTTATATATTAACGTATAGAAAAAGTTAATTTATAAGAATCTTACTAGATAAATGATAATTTAATATGATTTTATATTTTCTAATGCAGCCATTTTTGTTTGTAATGGGCTCAAATTTGTTATTGCAACTTTTTAGTAGAAAAGTACCTAAGCAAATTAAGCATAATTTTTCAATACATTCATTTGGTATATTTGCAAAGTTTTAATGTGTGTTAGAGAGTGCACAATTCCCCCATACTGGAGAGGCATATACCATAATCGATTAAAAAACCACTTTACATGGGGAAACTTTATTTTCAGTGCTCAAATTAGAAGTGCTGTTTATTAATGGATACAGCATTGTTATGGATTTGTTGTATATTTTGATAAGTTAAATATGATTGCGGAAAATTAACTTTTTATCCAATATTACTCCCAAGTACTTAACGTGATCAGAAAGAGGAACTTTATGTCAAAGCAGATGAAGAGACAAAGAAAGGGTTTCTCTTTCGAATGGAAAAGATGGGTCGCGTCTTCTCTGCGTTTAACTTATATTTCCACTTACTTATATAATATGTTTTCCATTCAACAACCAAGCTCATGCAATAAGCGAATACCGACGATCGGCGTATAAGACAATACGGCAAGCATTAAATCTTTGGAAGAGTCAGAACAGAAGATCAAACACATAAATGGACCCAGAACATTGATCATTGCGAAACATCTGCAGGTAAAGATAGTAAATCACAAAATTCATGCAACAAAGAAACTTAGAAATGCCTTTTAGAAAAAAAGTTCGCATTAATTTAATCTCAAAAAGCGAAAACCAAGGATATCATTTCACTATGCCAAACAGAATCATAAGCTTCTTCAACGTCAAATGGACTTAAGCCTCTAGTTAGTTTCGTCGTAAATTTGTCTTTAGGATATACACATTCCATACGCGTACTACTCGACCTGAAGTACTATGCCGACTTCTAAAATCAAGTTGTTCATTGGGAATAATCTTATTCTCGAAATTGTTTTCAATAATTTCCCTTTAATAACCTTTTCAAAGATTTTGCTTAGAGAGTTGAAGACATTGATAGGTCGATAACTATTGACATCGTTTAGTGGTTTGGTTGGCTTCGAAATAGGTATAACAGCCGATTTTGACGTATTTAGAAAGCATTGGAGTTTAATTAATGAGTTGATTATACAATTGAACAATCGGGTTCCTCTATTGGGAATGATTCTAAAACTATATTTTCGATATCATCCAAACCTGGAAACATCCGTTCCCCATACCATCGTTTCCCATACCAAACATTTAACGACGCCGTCACTTTTGTAGTCCTATTCCGAAACGTGAACTGAAATTGGGTTTAATTTGCTTATATTCCAACATGATTTGGTTACTTTTTCCAAAGCACTTATTTTATGATCTGATAATGTATTTCTGAACTTAAAAATGTCGGTCCTGATTAGATAGTCAATGCGTTGTCGGTAACGAACCCAACTGTCTCCTACAAAAATTTCTCATTTTAATTAAAAGCATTGCATATCGCAAGTCCAAGAAAGTTAGTTTTAGGAAACTGTATAGGCACAGAGCATTGCGTAGCGTTCTTACTTAATTGTACACATGCTCAAATGATTAACAACGTCAAAGCCAATTCAATGATTTTATTTTCTACAAAAACGTCGATAGTGCTCTTCAATATTGAGGCGAAAGTTTGTTTGTGTTGATCAGTCATTACAGTGCCGACACGAATTGGATGAGAGTTTAACGATTTTACGCTTGTTTTATGATCCCGAACGGGAAACACCAAGTCATTTTGATCATTAAGAAATCGACTTGAAGAAGACTTATTTTGGAATCTTGGCGTTTTAAGAGAGTTGTAGGTAGGGGGCACACGGAAGTATGATTAAGATTACAATTTCCAGCACTTATAATAGCATTATCCGTACAATCAGCAGCTTCTCCGCGCGAACAGCATCAGTCGTCTGATGTAACAAAATGGCTTGGGTTCTTATGTACACCAAGACCTTCGTAATCCTAACGCGCAAAAAACTATTTCACTTATTATTAGTAAATATAATTATTGCTTTTAAGCTATGCAACAGCTTTAGCGTTCAGAACAAAATATATGCGAAGCTTTGACGACGATACTTTTTAAAGGTATTCTTAAATTCTTTTACACTCTACACCACTTGTACATTAAGAGTAAATTAAGTTTATGAGGATATATGTACCAACCGGAAAGATTCTATATATATCCAACTTTTAGTATACCAGTCGAAGTAGCATTATTTTCTGATTCGGCTTAAGCATTTCTGTCTACCTGTCCAATCTCCGCCAATGTATTTTTGCAACCAATGCATAGGCTGCGATGTTCGAGATATTTTGATGACATTGATATGACGGCCTATTTTAGCGCGGGAATGAATGTATAAAATACGTACAATAATGAAGATTCATTATGTGACAAACGTATTGCATTTTTAATATTAATTTATTAGTTAAAGTTATTTGACATAATATTGGAATGTAATCTTACCCTAGTGGAATTTGAATTACACAGGCTTTCTTTCGGGCTGCTCCCATGTAAGAATTCTTGTAATCAACTGGACGAAAGCAAAACAAAAATATGTTTTTGTTTATGGTGCACATGCCCTAGCGTCAGCTGCCTAAAGTGGAAATGTAAACGGAAAATAACGTAATATTATTTTTATCTAGAATATGTATTTGTAATAACTATTTCCTATAATCATTACAAGAAAACGTATGAGTTAGTCAAAAAAATTCCGAATTGCAGCATTGAGCTCCGAATGCCAATGCCTATGGAGGTGATTTATTACATATCTACTATATAAACATAACTTTTTTAAAACAATTTATGAATGTATAATTGTTTTGCATGCTTTTTTTCAGGTGTCATGGATAAGACACCGAGATTTACATTTACTTACTGTAGGTGAAAGTACGTACACTTCAGACCAACGCTTCATATCAATATACAATAAAATTACGGGAGACTGGTCGTTAAAGGTAAGATGAGGGATCTTAATTATATTTTTAACTTAATGAGTATCGTTATGAAATACGTAGATAATTTTTAATATGTACTCACAATCAATTACGAGAGCAGCTCCAGAATTATCCTACCGAACAAAAAAAGAACTGAAAAAATTGAGAAAAAAAATCTATTTTTCTACATAGGCCTTGGTCAGAAATGACAAAAGAACAAGTTAGTTGCTTTGTTTGTTTTCTTTCGTTTATTAAATTGTATTTTTTTGATTTAACAGAAAGAAAATAATAAAAGGCAGTCTTTATACAGAAACTAGAAACAAATAGGAAAAGGATTTGGTTTTAGCACCATTCCATAGCAGCCTGTGTATATTGAAACCGTCTTCACGACGCTGTTTTTCATTCATTGTCAGCAGTGGCCACCTCATTTGACGACCATTTCAATTCTTCGTTTCGGCAGCTTGTATGCCCTCGTTTTAACTTAGTCGTTCAATATTTTCTTGTGGCAAACAAAGGAGCAGACGACCTTAGTACAATGTAGCTCAGTCTCGATATTGGTTAAACTGGCGTCTCGGGAAAGAGAAACAGGTGTTGCTCGCGCGGTTTTTAAGGTGCATAATAGAAAGAAAAAAACCAGTGAGCTTTATGCGGTGGTCACACTGTCGGTTGTTGTTATTGCCTTTTAAACAAATGAACAAACAAATAATATTAATTAGTACTTCTTCGCTCCTTCATAGAAAGGTAGACAGCAAAGAATTACGCCACGCTGCCAAATCTTTGCCTGCCATATGCGAGTAGGGATGTCATGGCTATCTATCGAAAGAAAGAGTTAATTAGTATTGATATAAAAAAGAAATAATAATTTATAACAGATGTTTACAAATTCACCGGAAACATCTGCGATTGATGGCTCAACTACTGGCTCTCAAGCAAGTGTAACGTAACCTTTCAAAATTGAATCTTAAGCTTTATAAAATCAGTACTTTCGACCATAGGAATTTTTTCAAATAACACACCGCATAATTCGGGGGCTATCCGCATATATATACCGCTTTGCTAATTTGGAACTCGGAAACGTTCGAACAGCAGCATTAACATAGGAAGTCAATATTTTTTTCGTATACTATTAGTTGAAGAGTTTTTTAAGGCATTTAAAATTCAAGATATTTCCCAAAGTTGATGTAACTTTTTAACGGTTCTATTTTGCCTTCAAGTAGTACCAAGTCTACCAATTAAGTAGTAATTAAATGTGCGCTGTGTTCTGTTTTTGTTGAACTACTTTTCCCATAAGCCGCAAAATAATATATGACGGTTAAATGAGGGAATATAGGTGTCACAAAGTATTTACTATACTCTGCAAAGCCCGCGACAGACGAAAAAATAAAAATGTAACTTTCATCTTCCAATTTAACGACAAGCATACTACCATCTTCTTTCCCTGCAACGGGCAGATTTCAACAATAGAGAACAAAAAAATGCAAACAAGCCAATTCGAGGTCTTTCGCAAATCAAAAGTGTGTATATTTTACGTCGCAAGTTTTTTTGTGTGTGACTAGAGAAAGGACAAAGCTTCAAAAGCAGGCATCAACGTCGATTTAATTAATTACGTTTATATAAATCTGATAAAACTATGTGTTCCGTAAAGAAGAAAATGTAAAGGAGAAATATTTCACTAAAATCTACAAGTAGACCCAAAAATGAAGCATTTGGAATGCATTCATTACTTAGAGGGAATGGTACGATGCTACTGACAAAGCTACTAGTTTATATGCGTGTCTAACAAAGAACGAAATAATTATAGCGAATAAAAATGCAGACTATGTATTTAATCATGGAAAAATATTGTCTTTTTGTAGATTAAATTTCCTCAAATACGGGATTCAGGTACTTACGAGTGTCAAGTGTCGACAACTCCGCCCGTTGGATATACTATGATATTTTCTGTTGTTGGTAAGAATTTTCTGCTTACATAAATTTAAGTTCTACTTTAATGACACCAAAACTTACTTCCATGGGATTAGGAAGGGGGCGATAGAATTCCCTATTCACATTTGTATATTCTACCGTTTATATTGTTAAGCTGAACAAGGAAAGAAGTGATATTTTCCCTTTGAGAAACGCATCAGTTAAAAGAACTTTGCAGTTATCAATTTGTACCAATGAAAGTGTACTCAAGACTTCCGTTCTCATTCCGGCATTGTTTCATTTTGAATTATTGTGAGCAAACTAGGTTCACTGCCGAATCAATGCAAAGTTTACAAATACCGGCATTGAGAATTTTATACTACATTTTGAGGTTTTTGTCAATAGATTGAAATATATGGATGAACTGCCTCTAAACCCCATAAAATCTTTTTCAAAAAAGGTAACAAAATTAAGCTAAAAAAAGGTAGTTTATTTTTTTAAAAATAAAGATGTGTTTCTAATAGAATCATTAAACTATTATTGGTCTTAGGGTTTATATATTAGAGGGATAAAAACATTTTCCCCGCAATAATAGGAACGTCACTTTTTTCTCTGAAATATGAAATATGAAAACCACGGTAAAATTATTGGAACATTCTGCCTAATTTTTGGGTCAATTGCATTGATATTGTTGGCGTGCTTTATAATATCGTGGTATCGTTCGGCCGGAAAATAAGACGTACAGAAAAACTGATTATGGATATGTAAAGGTCTTTTCATATAAATAGAAGTCGTCAAGAAACGTTGGAACGTTGCTTTATAACCATCTATTCTAATCTCAAAAGTTCAAATAGCTCATGTGAAGACACGCGGTAGTTCGTGCCAAGCGAAGAAAAACCTAGTTCTTCGGCGTGTGACGTTGGTTTTGCACACACAAAACTCGGTTTGCTGAAAGCCCTAAAAAAGTGTGCTATGTATACTTTAGAGGCGTACCTTATGCAATTGTGCAATAGTGCACTCACACGACGAGGTCGCCGCTTTATAAGCGCTAAAAGGCGAAATAACATCTTTTCTTAAAAAGCCCGATACGCGAAATCAATTCTACGCGTGATGAGATGTTTTTATTAATTACTCTTATAATTAATTAATTGTAATTAATTAATAATAATGGACGAACATAATTATATTAATGGCCTCCCTATCCCTATGCATAACCTACGCTTCTTAAAATAAACTAATTGATTTTTCTTCTTTATATAACTGTTACAAGAACCCGTAACTTCTATACCGGGCGGACCTGAATTATTTATAGATGTGGGATCAACAGTGAATCTAACATGCGTTGTAAAACATTTACCGGATCCACCTTTGTCCGTTCATTGGACGCATAACAACCAGGTAATATTTTATAGTTAAAAAAAGTGATACAAATAATCAAATAACTTATGCAAGTAGTAGCTCTGTACAGTTCGTTTCAACAGACTTGCAAAATTTTTTTGCTATGCAGAAAGGACTATGTACCACCAGCGAAAGCTATTTTTCTTAGGATTTCGGATTTATTAAATAAAATTGCATTGCTGTTCATAGATCTATAAAAGGTTAATGTGTAAATCAATTCAATTTTCGAAATCAACTAAATTTGGCATTGTTACTTAGCCAATATGATGTGGAAGTTCTCGAACCATTATAATCATATTGTTATCGATTTGTTTCCAAGCCAAAAAAGAAAATACGAAGTTCAAGTCAAACAACTTTTACAGCTCGAAAAGCTGGCAACGGGGTTTCGAGACTCGAACTTGTGAAATTAAAAAGCACGCGGTTATTTGATTATCTTATCTCTTATTCCTTATTTATTGCACATATATGAAGTTTTGTAAACTATCCCAAAATGTTGGCATTTCTAGGAAATTAATTACGATTCTCCAAGGGGAGGAGTTTCAGTTATAACCGAGAAGGGCGATATTACTACGTCTTATCTTCTAATTCAGAGAGCCACAACTACGGATTCCGGTCGCTATACTTGTCTCCCTTCCAATGCGAATCCAAAATCAGTGAACGTTCACATACTACATGGTAAATAGTTTAATTAAATTCATTTATAGAAACACAGCCGCTTGCATGGTGATCGGTGTACAAAAAAAATATGCAGAACAGTGTTACTGTTCCTTTAAAAAAGTGGACTTGGTATAATTTGAAATCTTCCTCTTTCTTATACTGTACTTTCTTATGACCTACCTTTTTAATATTAAGTTTCACGATTGTTTCGGTTGTTATATGTTACATTTGCGAATTGAAGATGTGTTAGAAGATGTACCGTTTTTTGATAGAATTTCGTTTATACATTTTGAGGTTAAAATCGCAAAGGTAGCTGCGGCCCTATGTCTACACCAACTATTCATTGCATTCGTTGTAGCTATCATTCCTTTTTTGAAATTAATTCGCAACTGTCTTCTATATCAATAATTTCTTATGATAGCATAACCCGGAATTACAAAAGCTAAGAAAGCATTACGACTGTTGTTAATTAATTAGTCACAAGTAAAACATTTTAAGAATTTGTGCTTTCGAAAATATATTAACATTGTTGATTACTATATTCACGTTTTTGAAAAAATGTGTGTGAAAAAATTGTTACGGAGAAAAAAGAAAGCATTATACTCGGGTAAGGTCAACTGCTAACTAACTAAATGACTATCCTGCATCGCTTCGCATAGTCATAGTATGTCAAAAATTTTACTTGTTGCCATATGTTATTATTATTATTATTAAGACAAATAAATCCTAAGACTAAAGTTCGAAAGGCTAGCATCTAAGGCTTCCGGCCTTATTGAAAACTCTAGCGCACTTGAGATTTGAACTCATGATCACTAATTTGTGAGGCGAGTCTTTTTGTCTACTCGGTCACGAATGCGGATTTGTTGCCGTATAAAAACTTACTCTTCACAAAAAATTTCATATACAAGAGCCCTGAAAAATAGACTTACCGATCTTACAAGAGTAATTCATAATTGTATCCCAATTTTGATTGGGAAATACTAATAAGTAAGACAATTATATTCGGACGTGATCGAATTGTTTATATCCATCATCGTTATACTAAAAAAATAAAAGGAGAAGAACTAAAATTTAAAAATAAAACAACTGTGTAATACTGAATGTAGCGCAGCTAATTTTTTCTACTTTCAGAATAAAAGTGGATTTTTATATGATGAACACGCGGAAAGCAACATTATTCGCAGTTTTTGTTATATAGGCTACTGAGCGTTGTACCGATTTGGCCTTTCCAGTGTTTTTGGCAAATTTGAAGTCAATAGCTTCATTTTTGTGGCCAGGGGAATGTTTACAACAGGCATTACACAGACCGACAATCAAGATCGACCGATCGATCAAGGCACCCTACATACTTTGTAGGGTCGCTGAAGCTTCTTTCTGGCCGTTGCAAATGTTTTGAGAAAATGAATGTACCTATCATCCTTCTGTGATGAGTATAAAAATACAAATTTTCTTTTCATGTAATAATTCTTTTAAATTATAATTTTCTTACGAGATTGGTCGCAAACATGATGCCGATCAATCGATTTTAAATAATGACTGGCTTTAGTCCAAGATATAGCAACGCACCAGTTTGTCCAATACATCATGAATATTGTGAGCTATAATTTGAACACACACATACATGCAGACGTATCAGGCAAACGGACGAACACACGGCGTTTAAGTGGTGTTTAAGTGGATTTAGAATGTGATCCTGAGTTAATCGGCATAATAAAAAGCTGACCTACCTAAAGTCCTTATGAGTGTTGCGTACATCCTCAAAAGTTAACGTGCCCCTATCATAAACGGTGTAGAATAAAAAAAGTGGTCCGTTCACCGAATTTTTTTTCATAAATGAATACAAAATAAAATGTAGCAGGTGTGAGAAATATATTCGGGTTGACCGAATCTTTTATACCCACCGCCTATGTTTTACTTATCTTGTCTATCTCTTAGATATGCATTTGTAATTTTTTTCCATTTTGGTAGACTGTGTGCAGAAATTTGTATGAGATATTTATGTCAGTTTATGAGCAGTGAAACCCAGAAAACGGTACTCATTTTAAAATTTTTTTTGCTATATTTGAGGCAATATGTTCAATTTTGAAAAATGTGTATCACCGTGCATTATATAGACGGTCAAAGGGATAGATGACTAGATAGAATGCTCAATTGAGTTCTGAATGCGGTGCTGGCCAAGAATATACCTTCTTAATAGGGTCTCTCAAGCTTCCTCTTGGGCATTACAAAGGTTTGGACAAAACAAATTATATTTTGATACATTATAACACTGGGCAGGCATGGCCAAATTTTCCCTTTTTCTTACAGTCATTACAGAACCGTTTACAAACCACAAGCTGAAATTTTTATAGTTTCATGTGCCGTAGGTCGCTCTTTTTATAGCCACCACCAGAGAGTGATAGCATATTTATTTTGCCGAAATATTTCTAACGTCCAGAAGGAGCCTTTCAGAGACCTCACAAAGTATATACATTGGTGATTTGTGTCAAATTCGGAATGTATCTAAACATGCCCGTCTGTTCGTCTGTCCATCTGCCAAAAGCGCATAAATGAGCATTTCGTTCCTCGAAGAAAAGAAAATTAAAAATATAAAATGTTGAGATTCAACTGTCACTTTCAACACCACATTCTTGGGAGTAGTATTCTTTTATATCTAACATCCTAATTGTGGCTCATGCTTGGAACTATCTACCATCAATGTCTGCTTTTTCAAGTCTTTCACCAAACGAAAAATGAGGATTTTTGACGACTTCCAAACATCCGTAGTATATGTTTACTAAGTTTTTATCACAAATTATTTGCTTACCTGTTTTCCCGGATATTCTTTCGTGCCCCCTTTTTGCTTAGTTCGGTCGAACTATTCAAAGTTGCACGACTTTTTCTTTCTTACCATTTTTCTGATAATCATTTTTATAATTTTTCATTTCAGGAGAACATTCTGAAGCTGTTCAAGCGGGAGCCCAAATATCTCTTCAATTCAGTTATACGCCCATTGTGTTTCTTTCCCTGTACTTCGTATGACTAAAACTAATGAAATTCCTTGTTTATTTTAACTTTTAAAAATATGTGTATATAATGTAAACTGAATAAATTTAATTTAAAAGCAATGCTTAATACACTACAAAATCCTAGAAGAAACGACACGAAACTGAATATCCTAAGTAACTGGAAATCATATTTATTTTGTACAGTAAAACTGGAATTTAAATCATAAACCATCAAAATATTATTAAATAGATGAAGGTAACAGAAAGTAAAAAGGAAAATAGATATCAAAGTGGGGCTTATCCAAGCAATTTAGGAAATTGTAGTACACAGAACTGTATAGCAGTCATGCGGTTAAAAATGGACAACGCTTTCCTCCAAGTTGTAATAATGAAACTTTTGTTAGTAAATAAACGCCAATACAATGTTCAAAAATGTGGAGATCTTTATTTCTTAATCCTGAGGGTTTTTCGTCGATCGAAGAGTCACCAGACGTTTACATCAAAAGTAAATACTAACCATTTTCCGCCATTCATTAAAACGCACGTTCTTTAAGGTTAGTTTTGATAAAAATCTAATAATCGTTCTTTTTTTTATTATATTTGGAAGTACTTTGAAAAAAGAGTTTGAATATAATACATATTGCTTTTTGAGTACAAGTTTTGATGTTTCTTTAAAGAGTAAGTGTAAATTATCACATGATTTTGCATGAACAGGCAAGATTTTGTCTATTTACAAAATACTTATTAGTAAATATTAAAATTACGCTTTCCATAATTTTGCTTGAGTTTAAGTGTATATGTATAAAATACATATGGTTTTATCTTAACTTTATGTTTATAATAATTATTTAAGTTAAATATTAGAGTAAATGAAGTTAATTTAAAATTAAAATACTGCCTTTGTTAGAAAGCTTTCAGGACGTATGCATAAATATTAGACCGGTGAGATAGCTGTTATCAAATCCACCCATCAACCACTCATTCTGCAATATCTTTCTATTGGTGATTTTGAAAGTTACTTACACTAAGTTACTTGACAAGTGCCGCCAACGATTTTAAAACGTAACCGTTTAATCAACAAAATTAGATGTAAAGAAAAAAAAATTAAATCGGAACCTTGAAATGAATAATACATTAAAATAGATCAATTTTTGTTAATTGCATTCATTCCCAATGGTCCAGACCAATACAAATAAGTAAGAAAATTATATTCGGCCGCGACCAAATCGTTTATACTCATGATCGCCTGATATCGATCAATTATATGTCGGCTTCATATGGTCTCAGGAGCTTCTTTCTGGGTGTTGCAAATGTGTCGATAAAATAATGATATTTTAATATTCTATAATATTGAGCAGGCGTAGCAGATTTTTCCATTTTTCTACAGGTGCTGCAAGGCCACTCTGACAATATAAATGCAAACTTTTATCGTTATATCTGTTGTGGCTTATGGACAATGACCAAAAAATTTAAATTCTTTTATTTTTGAGAACATGGGCCCAGATTATCTTGCACTACGGCCGTGACTTTTGATCGATTTCCGTGCAAGAATTCCCACCTTTGTGCTCAATTCAAAGTGGATTGCTGAATTTTTGGGACAAGGAGAATATTCACCATAAGAATTGCACAGACAGACACACGGACAGAGGAGCATTCTTAAATCGGTTCCGAATTTGATGGTGATCAAGGGTATATACACTTTATTCAGTGTCTGAAGTTGGAGGTAGCAGACAGTTTGACAAAATGAATATACCATTCATCCCTTGGTGATGGGTATAATATTTTTTACAATACACAATATGCGCTATAGTTTGAAACTTGACATATGGAACTTAACTAGCAAGACTAACTAGCGATGATTTAAGGCTTCTGTTTCAATATCACCAGTGAGCGTAAAAAGCAATTTCAAACCAAAATCATTTTGATTTAATTGTTCAATATTCAAATACCTAGTTTGATGATGCTTTGTTCTGGTTAACTACATTTCTTATATAAGCAGCATATCAAAAGAAGAAAAGTGAATTTCCTTTCCTTTTTTTGGCGCTTTCTCTTGTTACATCATAAAAAGCGACATTTGTTTCTTTGATAAATTTTACGTAAAAAAATTCCAATAATCTATAATCTGTAAAAAATTTATATATAAATATTAAATGAGGTAGGTATAAACTAAAATATATTATATAAAACGAAACAATCTGAGCCAATATTTTAAACAAGAAGGATATAAATTTACAATTTCATTGCGGCGGTCAAGTTTTTTTAAAATAAAACTGAAGGTTATACTAGAAAAAATTTATAGTTTTTCCTGAAAATATTTCATGTAAAAAGAATAAATATTTGAAAATTTAGAAGAACGACAAACTGTCTTGAAAGCCCCGTCACGCATTTCCTTCCGGAAAAGTTACTTACGCAGAGAAGAAAATAGAGTAATAAGCATTTATAAAAAAATTTCCGAATTTCATTCAAAAGTTTGGGTTTAGAATAATGCACTGCGAGCTTATCAAAAACAAAGAAAAAAGAGAATTCGACTTTTAAGGCAAATTTGTTTATACCTGAATGTTGCTTATTTATTTTACTTTTTTAAATGCCGTTTTAAATGATTTTTCTCCATTAACCAAAAAAAGGAAAAAAAACCAAAAAAAAACAAGCAAGAAAATTACTCTCACTGCTTGGATACCGCTCAAACATATACATAATAATCACAAAATACTTCATTAAATGTGGATCGGTCGGTTAGAAAATATTTTTAAGGGATTTCAAATCAATATCCGTGCTGTACAAGTTTCGCATGGTCTTTATATTTTTATTTCCTGCATATACGATCTATATTTGTTGTAACTATTAGTGATAATTCTTTGCTTGTCGTGGGCATGTCACGCCTACTTCGAAGCTTAACTGAGTTTTCAGTTTCTTAATTGTACTTAATTTTTGCATCCGCGAGCGTTATAATGACGGACGACAAATAGAGGAACGGGCACAAAGACAACACTCGGTTCAATAGCGCTAGCTGTAGAATCTTACGCGGATTTACCAGAAGAAGGAGAAGAAGAAAAAGAAGAAGAAAAGTCGATGTTACGCATGTTAAAGACGGAATTCCAAATTTAGCAAATCTTCATTCTGCGCTGGTGAACACATAAAAACATAGGAATAAATAGTTCAAAACTTTTTTGGGAAATTTTTTCATTACGTAGTAAAGAATGCCACAAAAGTTTTTTTGAAACCTACACTTTTCAACACAAAAAAGTCTTTTCAGAAAATGAAACTGTGTTAGCGCAGCTTAGAGCCAAAGTCTGGCGTAATTTATTGAAATATCCCATCCCTACGACAAAAGTAAAGTTAGGTGAATAGTAGAGCGTTTTATGTTTGATATAACCCTGCGCACGTGGGACGAGTGAACAGACGTCAAGGTGGGACGCAATCATATAAGCGTTCGGACTTAAAGTATTTCATAATTAAATCGAAAGGCAAAATATGCACTTGTGTTGTCAATTTGAATCCAAACGCAATGCTTTCAACGAACAACTTGCACTACTCAAAACAATTTTTAAAATGGAAGATTGCGAGGCCTTCGCTCGACAGTAAATCAAGCTGCACGTTTCGAAGATAAATAGTGTCATAATGATCCTTTTAGGAATATTTTTTTGAACTTTCCAAGTTTTACATTACATAATTAAAAAAATTTGAAAGCATTGTTAAAATTAAGGTTAACGAATACAATTCGGACAGATTAGATTTTTTAACTTTCCTTAATATTAGATGACAATAATATATAAACGAAGTGAAAAAATCAAACCTAATATACCTATTTTGTCCCTTTGCCTAATCTTTTCAAAACAGCTGGCTCCACATTTGCACAACAGGCTGCAAGTGTGCTTTGGCAGGTAAGACGGACCGACTTCGTCAATGATAAAAATTACTCGAAGACGAGATGCGAACTGTTAATATATAATCGCACAAAAATTACTCTTGAAAAGCGATCACTGTGGAAGGGATCGCGCCCTATTTCGGCTAGCTAAGGAAATGAAAGTAACATGACATCCCATCTCCATTCACCGCAAAGAGACCGTCTTTTCTTACTTCATCCACTTCTACAGTAAAAAAAAGGTGTGGAAAAAGGTGTCGTAAGTTTTAAATCTTTGATAACCGTCGCATAATTGTTTGTTAGAGAAATGTAATAATTAATTAGAACCGGCAGGATAAGAAAAATATGAACTTGAATTCCATATAATAGGAGATGAATTTGATAAGTACTATGTGTTTATAGTAATAATTTTTTTTATCAAGCCATTTATTTCAACTTTGATTTTTAAATTTGCCGGGACTGGGAAATTTGCTGTGAAGCCTCACGAAATGCAGACCGTAAGCGATCAAATAAAACTTCCATGTGTCCTGTGAACAGAATATAAAAGAGCCACCTCACTAAATAACGGAAAATGTTCGAGTACAGCGTTGTAATTTTTTACACTACTACGCATTCGATGAACACTCCTAACCCTGTGATAAACACCGCCAACAGACAGATGTGTCTGTGTGTTTTACGTCTGCACCTGACATAAGGCTTAATCAGACGGGTTGCCTACAACCATCGGCAATCGAGGTAAGTTGATTGACGACCCCTCAGGGAGAAAGACAGTCCCCATTGAAGGGGGCCTTTCTACCCTGAAGTACCGCAATAGAAAATGGGTGTGGGCCAAATTCTCGCTTAGTGGTCTACGTCGAGGCCTATCTAAGCACCTCTTCAATAGCTCCCCGCGAGCCTTTGGGGTAACCACAGCCACAACGAACACTCTCCGAAGCGCCGTACCCAGCAGTCAGGCAAGCAGGCATTCTCCAGCATTCTGATGGGTTGGGTGCATCTTCCTGCCAGAGCAATCCTACTTTGGGCAACCTGACCCCGTGGACACCCTTTAATTTCTTGGCTTATCGTTCAAACCAGAACTTACACCAAGCTATACAGCTTTGGGTGATCTCATACTGTACGCTTTTAGCTCTTGCCTTTGGACTCTCCACACGTCCCGGACGGCCAAGCCTGACTATCCTTCCTCAAGGAAATTAATGCTTCCAAGGTTGTCGTCGCACAGCACACACACCTAGCTGTGCCCCAGCCCACTTGATATCGCTGGCCATCATCATTAGATGACCTCCACCAAGAGAACCTAATAGGGAAAGAAATGCTTCCTTTTTATTAAAAAAGAAAGCCCCTTCCAAATAGACACCTTCCGCTTTCCAATGAGAAAAACCTATTGCCAACAGACAGCTTTTATTAGCCGCATGGAATCAAGAGATACTAAGACGTTTTTTGCCCATGTTCTTGCTTTTAGAAACATATTGAGCTTTATGAGCCATATCGCAACTGATTTTACAAACAATACGAAAGTTATCAAGTAGAACCGTTAAATGTAGAAATGCAACAGACAATAACGCAAAGCGGGCAACTAGATACCCCAATTACAGGAGCTGATGAGGAACAAAACGACGCAAGTGAATACATCAAGAATGATGATGGTACTGATGAATGTTCGATCAAATATGTATACGAACATCAACGGGTAAACCCGTTTCGTATCCAGTCGACTAATGAGCCAGCACTCCGAACGAGAAATTGATTGGGTCGCGGGTAATATATGCTTCATTATAACAGAATATTTTGGATATAAAAAAAATTTCTGAGTTTACTCCTAAGAGAGAATTTTGCAGTGCAACAAGTTAACTGTCTTAGGAGAGTAGATGACGTATACAATCGGATGCGAAGACATCGCCAAGGCTACGCCGAGTTCGCGATACTAAGTTGTTTACAGCCCTTCAGGCTGTACAGAAGTTACTTTGGTTACATAAATAGACACTGAATTCATGGATTATTATAAAATGCTGATAGCTTGGCAGAGTCAATATCAAAATATCCACAATAAAGGAGGCGAATTTATCTGTATTGCGATTCATTGTCACTCATCAACTACAACTCAACGCGCGACAAGGGTGTTTTACTGAATAGTCAACCGAAAATAGAGCGCAATCGCAAGGTCTAACGAAACATTATATATGTAGGTCTTCACGAAGCTATTGGCCTAGCTCCCTACATATGACCAAGAAGACAAAAGGATACGGTTCAATGAATTATATTATACATTGATATCGACTTGATATTCAGGGGCTTACTGGTGTACAAGTTACACATTGTTTCAAATTAAATATAAGAAATTGCAATACATAAGTGCAAACGTTGTTGTTTAGCTCTTTAAAATTGAAAAAAGGAGAGAAACGATGCTCGCAAAATTCGCTAACAAAAATTTGAAATTTGGTGAGTTTTTACAAACGTCTCATCGAAAATGCTTTCGCATATTTACTATTCTGAAAGTTGAATGTGTTCAAGTGTTGAGAGAGTCGAAAAAATGGAAAGTAAAGGCATACAAATATCAATATTTGATACAAAAGTCTTTCCTCTGAATTCCTAGTTTCTTCAAATTAAACGACGGCTATATAAAATAAGAACGCTAAGCAATACGTGTTACTTCTTCATAAACCTTGCTTCATTTTTTGTTTTATAACTTTTGTAATTTTCACAATTTTGTTAACCAATCATATTAAGACAGAAATTAGTTAATACACAATTGCCATTGTTTTGGTTCCTTCTGAAGAAAGTCGTCGAGAGCTGCTTAAAGGTTTGCGTATTTTGGAAGCAATTTTATCCTCCAAAGTGGTAAGAACTTTATTTTCGGGGTTTTCCATGATTAAATCACAGTAGTGAGGAGATTTAAAAAATAATCCATAATCTACTTTGCTCCAAAATATGAATTTTCTTGAAATAACTTCTAAGAACAATATGCATGCAAAATTTGAAAAGTTTTAAAAATTTTATGAGATTTGCAAATTCGTAGAAAGTTAAAAATTATTTCTTACATTCAGTTATATTTTCATAGCCATACAATATTACGTATACAATATTATGTCGGGCATTGGAAGGCATAAGGCGTGAGTTTGTCCATTGATAGGTCGGGTTACCGTTTTGAGTTTGCGTCATTAGAGTACATTTTCACCAAATAGTTGTTTGGGATTCTATATTTTAATTTATAAAAGATTTCATTTTTGGGCAATAATTTTGTAATCATACCGAATAAGATCACGTGGATGCTCTTTAAGAGTGAAGTCACAGCGTCCAGACATCAAAGCAAATTAATATTAATATTTTTACATAAATCATTAATGTCAACAACGTAAGTATTAAACACTTAGATTGCAGTTTTGCTGGTAGTCCCTTTTTACACGATGGTTTATGCAGCGGATCTGCGTTAAACTTCAAAACTTTCGGAGTTCGTTGTAAAACTATTCCACGCGTTCAAAGTTATAGCATGCACAACAGTGTTTTGCAATTTCATCCATCTCAGTTCATGGGGTCACCAACAAAACCATTCTAAGGGATTACATGATGTATATTCTTCGCGCCATATGAGCCGTAGCAATACATCATTGTTTACCTAATAAGGCCATGACAATAAATGTAGCTTGCTTCCCTTATAGGATTTTCTTCAGCAACTTGATTCGTACGGAACATTTACCGTTTTCAAGACCTTTCTGATCTTCAAATCGCAATAGGTTAGTTGCGCAATATGTACGTCTTATGTTAAGAAATTTCCGTTTGGCTGCACTACAATTCAACAGGCGACGACATCTCCTTTGATCTCGAGGGTAATTACATATCTTTTAAATACCTTTCATCCGCAACGAGGGGAAATGTTATTATTCGTTCCTGTTTGCTTCTGCATGGCTTTCGCTATCGTTCTCGCTGCTATCATTCAGCTGAACGAATACGTAAAAAACTTGCGGGCTGTTCGAGACGCCCACAATTAAAAAAGTGCTTTACAATTTTAAAGAAGATTTCGAATTATGCCGATGGGCATAAGAGGGTCGCCGTAAGTTGTATAAAAAGTTTTGATTTTCTTTACTTTACGGTCTTATAATCAATTTCAAAAAATTTTTTTAATATTTTTAAGGCTTTAACAAGGGTGGGTAGAAGAAAATATATCTGTTTCGTTGTGAATAGCAAATTTTGCACGAGCGTAAATTTATTTACAAGTTAGGGACCCGCCCCTTATACTTTCGACTTAAATTTATTTCAATATTTGCTGTGTTTTTGAAAATATTTACAGCGGTTATATAACTAATTCTGATAGATCTGATAAACAATAAATAAAATAAATAAATAAATAAATATAATTAAATTCATAAAAATAAGATTGTGTTTTAATCCGAACTGATAGCTAATATGAGGGTTTATTTTGAGCCCGGTAAGCGGAGAATTATTAGGTGAATAAAAAAATGGATATGCGAAGCTATAACTAGAGTAAGTTTAATCTAGCTACGTCACAAATATATCAGATAATATGTAATGGAAAATTGACAAATGGACAACCGTTAATTTACAACATGAACAAGCGGATAAGTGAGGTGATGAAACGGATAAGAGCTGCTAATGTATAACAAATAATAAATAATACGTAATATATAACAAAATGAGAAAATGGACATCATAAAATAATTGCTGATGCAAGACCGTATATATTAGCAAGTTATATAAATGAACTTTTTAATGCTCAGACAGCGGCACAACTTAATAACATTGACGCCATTTAGTGGGACATCGTTCGTTTCAGCTGAATTTGAAATAGGTCTTAATAGTAAAGACGGAAGAATATTCTTAGTGAAACGACTTCATCAAATTTTACTAAACAGATTTGCAATAGGCAAAATTATGCACATTTCGCTAGTAAACTAGGCTGTGGACGGATTTGGCTGAGTCATAATCCCAACTTAAGTTAGTCTTGCCGGGAAGCATATTACATTAATTGTGTGGAGTTCAATATCAGAGATTCTTTTCGCGTGCAGGTGTGTTGTTTAGATGAGAACAGCGAAATGTTTGAGAAATCAGTACTTGATCCCGAAATATTAGCTACCAAGCGCTTAAGAGCCCGTACATGCGAGAAGGACAATACAGACCATACAATTTTGATGATTCCTCTTATACAAGTTTGACAGCGAACGTGTTAATGTACCTGATTCTCATCTTAACGGCACAGGTTAATAAAGCACACCAAAATATTTAATAAAACAATATATGAAGAAAATGTTACATAAGCGGAATGTGGGGATTGTTCATTATTGTTAACCAGTCTAATATTTAAAAGCATATATGAATTTATATCTATTATTATTAAATTAAGTATTAATGTCCTCGTTAAAATCACCTTTTATGTACAATACATGCACATATAAAGATTTGAATTGTCTATTTCCACTCTCCTTCTTCTATTTCTTTTTTTTTTTGTTTATTTTGTAAATATCAATTTGGTATTCGTTCGTTTAATTATTCGCATGTGTTTGAATGCATATAACATTCTTTTAAGCAGTATGGGAAATATTTATCATTTATATACAAGCATATATACATATACACTTATGTATGTTTATTTCAATGTTTTATGTTAACTTATTATTTGCACTGGCAACAAGGTTAAGAGGCGCAACAAATTCATCATTTCCTTCATTTAATTTTTTGGAAGCGTGTCCTACGTTTGATTGTTTCTTTCCATCTGTCTCCTCCATTCCTGAAATCGGGCCATTATTTTTGATGAACTAAAAAGAATTTTCCAAATTAAATCGCCTACAAATAATTAGTTCTTAAGTTCACATGATTAGAGCAAAACGCATGGTTATTTATGGCTAACAGGATGAAAGGAATTATTTATAAAATTAATGTCCTAAAGATATAATAAAAGCAAACGAGGCAATACACTTGAATATTCATAAGATGCATCCTTCTTTTGTATAAAAAAGAAGAACCATACGTATTTAGGTAATTTTTATTTCAAGTTGTTTCAATATTCAATACATATTTTTCCTAGTATACTTCCACTTCAGCTTTCATTGTCATTATAAACCAACGTCTCTCCAAAAAAATTGGAAATTTTTAAACACCGGGTTGATGGTACATTTAGTCTTCCCTATATTGAACACAGCCTTCAAAAACGTTCTTAAGTAAGTCTTTATAAGACGAAAAGTGGAAGAAATCTGCTCACATTAAAGAGGCGACGAAAAAGCGTCATGTAAAGCAAATTTTATTTTTGAAACTAATTGCATACTTTATTCTTACCGTTATAATATCTTTATTCGCATAGCCCCCAAATCGTAGTTTCACGTCTTCAGATTTTTCATTCAGTGAAGTAGAAATACCTTCCAGATATTTCTTTTCCATAGCTTCAGCGACGTAATTATCTGATTTATTTCCTTGAAAAGAAAGCAGATATGCTATTTTATTATTTATATATGTGTAAGAATATAACATAATGTAATATATATATTATTATCATTAAAACTAATTTAACCAGAGAAATAAGTTCTAAGACAATGTCTTAAAGCACTAGTATCTAAGGCTTTATTTAATAAATACAATATTTTAGGATTTAACTTTGTTTAAGAAAAGACTTAAGTTATTATTTTCGATATCAAGATGTTTTTTAAATTCTGGCCAGTAAGTATTTCTAACCTTTGCCCTTAAAGCGCTCTTAAAGAAATGCGCTCCGTTAAGGACAAGGTGCAAAATGGGGGAATTATTTAATTTTGCTTGCCCACATATCAATAGAAAGATTATATAAAGAGATTTTTCTTAATTAACTTTTACTCAAGTCACTAAGAAGTGGAAAATAAATGTCACGGTCATATGAAAAACTTTGTGGCTCTTAATATTTCCATGTGTAGAATGTTCAAGGTTTTTAGCTTATTATAAATCGAATTATCCATGGCACCATGGCGTCCAACATATTTCATTTAAAATTTGTTGACTTGTAAACTACTTTTTACAACGAGCATATTTTTTATATGTCAAAGAAAGTGAAATTCTGTGTCTTTTGTTGTCTATTTGTTTTAATTTAATTTTTTTGAACGTTTATTTTAAATTGATTAAAATAAAAAGCTACCTCCAAGAGAATTAACACACATAGGTTTTCGCATTCCGCTCTTCAAGCATTTTTACTTAATACCCACATTGAAGGCAGTCTAAAGGACTTTGTGGTGTCCGCCACATTTAATGTAGGAAGTTTCCATTTACATTATCGCAGTTTAATCTCCAGCTTTTGTAGTGACTAAACGTGTATGAAGAATTGCCCAAAAATTCGATTGCCAGCTTTCATTTAAAGTATGCTTCGTGTGACATTTTGTCTAGAGGTGTAAGAAACCCGTACTTTGTTGAAAATGAGGAATGTGTAACACAAACGGTCAATTCTATCGCCTCACGTCACATGGTTACCAATTTTGGTTGCTGCGAAATTGAATATATGAATTTTGAAGGGATACAACGTCTCAATGAGACAATTTCACGTTTTGGTGATATGAATTGGCCACCAAAATCGTGCGATTTAATATCGTTGAACTGTTTGTTGTGAGGTTTGAACCGCGGATACAGTTGGGGATATCTCCAAAGATCTGCGGCGGTCATATGCTAACTCTAGGAAGTAGGACATTGACCTTTATCGCCTCTTTGTCCAAACAAGAAGAGGCTTCTCTGAGATTGGGGAGGAGCTAACGTCTTTGGTTGTGAACTTTCAGGAGGATTTTATTTGATGGATTTAGTTACTTGGACTCCTCGGAAATGTCTCGAAATGGAAAATAGTCTGCATGTAGTGCGGCATGTGAGCCTTGTCCTCCGTCCGGTCTGAGAACTCATGGTCCGGCCCCCATCCTTCTCCATCTTGAAATTCCTCCCTCACTCATCGAAGAAAAAACATTTTGCGGCAAAAATGCCTCTCCGTACTGGTTCTGATCCGCGTATATCTTTAAGAGCGAAAAAAAGGCTTCCTCCTTTCCTAACTTTTCCTTTCTAGTGCAGTCAAGTGGAGGCTGGCTGGAGGTCTATTTTTTCGACAACCCGAAATTCTTCACTTGTGGCTTCTGATATTCGGTTTATAAATAATGCGACCTTAATGGCTGCTTCCCTGAGGAAGGCTATGTTTGTATCCTAGGTTAGCACCGGAAACCTCCTATGAGAGTGTTAAGAGATATTTGGCGAAAAAAAGTAAGCCGGGTTAGCATTTTTATGTATTATATTTTTAAAATTCCGGCGCCCACAGGTGGTCTTGAGAATATGTTAAGTAAATCATTGTGGCCACATGAGTCTTTAATTAAGGACTTCGTTCCGGAGAACAAATCCCGAAGTAATATCCCTGTCACCCAGCCACCTACAACAAACCGATCATGTCCTTAGGCGTATCATTTTTCATATATATATTTTAAAATATAGGGTGCTGAATCTGCTGCTGCATGGTTTTTACTAAAATCTAACTGAAACTCGACCTTCAATCGTATGAGAATTCAAAGGTCCCATATTTTTAAAAGAGATAGACTACATAGAACAGCGTGTGACGTTTTATTTGCCATTTCAGCAGCATGTCCCTCCTTTCTGCTTGAAATTTTGGCTCCGTTGGATGTTGAATTCGTTGCCATAGGTATGAAATTGGATAATAAGAGTATGTTTATTTATTGTTCGTCTGCTCCAAATGCAGATGTTTCTATATATATGAAACATGCTGCTTTAGTTCGTGATGTCATTCAACCGTCTAAATCTTTGGATATGGCAATAGCAATAGGCGAAGTTGATTTTTTTCATATCACTTGGTGTCTTAGTGAAATTTTTTGTTATTGGGTCCCTATTATTGCATCTGATAGAGCTAATATGTTTTTCTACGAAATATAAATAAATATAAATGCCAAATTGTGATGACAGAGTCCTGCATGTTTGTTTTGAAAATTTCCACGAAAATTCTTAACCGTTGTCTACATTTAAATGTACCTGAAGATATGTACGATGCATCACATAGTCTATTATTTCAACGTCTGCATGGTAATTGATTCCTGCGATGATCGTGAACTACTCTACTACTTTACTCTATTAAAAGCTCGTCTATAAATAATTACCCGCACCCTACACATAAATCTATTGGTTTTACAAATGTTGTAATTTCTGAACAGGGTGTACTTCAAGGGTCGAGGTCGTTAAAGCAAAATTGTGTTCCTTGTCCTGATGGCATCCTGTCACACATACTTCGTGTCGTATGCGGAGGAGCTATGCGGTGAATTTTCTAACATTTTCAACCTTTCTCTGCGAATAATTTCAATTACGATTGGAAAGTTGCTTTTTGATTCCACTATATAAGAATGGCAATAGACAGCTAGTTGTGAACTACAGAAGTATCGGCAAACTATCTAAACTTTTTGGAGGTATTATTGCTAAATAATAACTATTCGCTATTAAAACCCCTATTTCTCCGTTTCAGCATGCCTTCCCCAAAGAAAGATCAATTGTTACGAGCCTGCTACAATTTACTTCTTCTACGTTCTTCTACGTTTACTTTCTCTCCTACGTACTCAAGGCGTTTTCGTGTTCCTCACAAACAGGTGTTGTATAAACGGATTTTAGTAAGGCTTCTGATAAGGCTTTTGAGTAATAATAAGTTACTGCTCTTTAAACTTCAGTCCTCTTGAGGCTTTATCGGCAGAATAAATTCTTTAGAGTTGTGTTCAACTGTGTCCTCTGACGATTTTCCTGTGACTTTAGCGTTCCCGCAGGGCACTCACTTAGGACCCTGTCTATTTATCCATTATATTAATGCTCTTCCACCGGTGATTAAGCTCGGTTATGTACTAATTTACGCTTATGACTGTTCTATTCCGTCAAGGTCTGGCTGCTTGGTGCATGTTTAACTTTATGAAGCTCAACTTAAAAAAATGTAAGAAGCTCTCATTCGCAAGGAAGAATATGTTATTTACGGAATACTTTATAGATTCGCAAAATTTGGAAAATGTAGTCATTCATCGACTTGGGGGTGGTATTTGACCAAAGATTACGTTTCAAGAAGTGCTCTCTACTTTATCGAAAAATGGTCGACAGAAGTTGATGATACTTATGTTACAAACAGGTTATACATAAGTTTGGTGAGGCCAATACCGGAATATTCCTCTGCTATGTGCTCTCCTTCCTATAGGGTTTGTGTTACGTTAATTTCCTTCCCACCATATGAAAATAGATTGCCGCCATTAGCCCTTCCCTCATTTAACCAAGCGAAGGTTCATATTTTAGGTATCTTCTTCCTAGTTAAGCTAACAGCCAGCCTTATTAGGGAAGATAATCTTTAATGTTCCTAATCGTTCTTGAAGAAATCTCATATTTATAAAGTAAATATAATTACGTTTACGTAACCTAATAACAACAAAAACTAAAACCCCTCAATTTCGCAAACGTTAATTTTCGTGCCTTCATGAAAAAATTGTTCACAGACGCTTCAATATTTTTTTTTTACTCATCCTCTTGCATGCTGAATCTTCACCTTAACCTTTTTAGCAGAAAATGTTCTTCATGACAAATAGAGCATCGGAAATCAGTATTCAAATTTCTAGTATAGAATAGCTTACTTTGTATCTATAATGCGTTTTCAGTCGATAAAAACACAACGCTCTCTTATTGGGCAAGCACCCTTCAGCCTACGTCCACCGCCTAACCATGACATTTTCTTTCCTCATTTCTTGCTGATCGTCACTGTATCAAACAAATAGGGGACATCCCCAGAGTGATTGGTCCTGCTGATCGTATATTAGCAGAGGAGCAGGTAAGTGCGAATCATTAATGCAGGCAAGCACACGAAAGAGGTCAGAAGTGTAAGACAGCGCTTAAGATATGATTGTACTTGTATGGAAATAAAAAGAAAGAGGGACTTCGTCCTACGCGAACTAGGACTAATGAACACCGTTAACTCTATTTAGCAATATATACTTGTGCAAGTTGTTCTTTTTTTTTTCTCACTGCATAAACTTCACCGTGCGCATTTTAAGAGTCCGAAATACGTTAACGAGTGCCTATTGATTTATATCTAAAAAAACATGTTGTCTGCAAATTTATCATTCGACTTACTTTTTTTTTCCGATTTTTCAGAATCCTTCGGTCGCCTTCGGCGAGTGTGAATTGTATCCCGTCTCATTGAATGTGGTCTATTAATTCCATGCAATTTAAAATATAAACCACAGGCATTACATACAATTTCCCCACGTATATTTCTTCTCCAAATAGTGGTTGTCAATGTGCCGCAATTCGAGCATGACATACCCTTTTGTGCACTGTTCGCTGAGGTAGAGTTTTTCGGATTCTGTGGAACAAAAGAAATAAAATCTAACTTATCTAAAATAAGCTTTATATAGTAATCAAAGATATTGCTTGTGGCTTGAAAACAAACTGATGTCGTTCTTTGATTTACCAGCGTTTGGGTATAGATTTGCCTCTTAAACCAAGTAATATTCATAATGTTGCTTCAATGAGAAGGGCTGAATTGCTATGAATTTGAAGGTCATTATTATGGTTTTATTAAGACTTTCAATTCGTTCACGTAAATTGCGTTAGCAGTAACAATTTAGTATCACGATTCATCTAGTAAATCAATCATATAATGAAATTTCTCGTTTTTTACCTTGAAGTCATATCCCTAGGAGCAAATTTCAGCAACTGTTGTTATTTACATTTGCGTTACGTTATTAACATCGTTAAAATGAATGAATAATCTGACGTTTTGTGCACCCGTTTACGGTTATTAATATAACGATTTTACAAAATAAGTAGTTATGTAGAAAGTGATCGAAAAGGTGGCCGGATCCGAACTATTGTCAATAGCGTTCGTCGTTAAGCCAAGACCTGTAAGTGTGCTCAATTTGGTGAAAATATTCAAAAAGTGCTACCTTTAGATTGAACACAGGAATATAAGAAGGGCAGACGGACAGACAAACTTAGATCGATTCTGAAAATGATTCTAAACCGACCGCTATAAAAAAAAGTGATCTATCTTAAGTCAAGGGAGCTGTATTCATCGGCACAAATTTAGTATACCCTTCTACCACAAGTGATGTAGGGCGTAATTACGAATCGTTTGGTTGACATTATGTAAGTTATCTCAAAACTTCCAGCTATGAAGATGAAGGCGACATCTCTTGACAACAAAAGCTGAGAAAAGTGTCTAAGTATGGATTAATAAGTACTTAGGAAAATTTCAGACATTTTGAAGGTTTGTTTGTTATTTCACGATCGTTTGGTTGGGTTATCCGAGTATTTGTGTGAAAAATCTAATATTTGGGCTATTATTAAAAACTTGTTTTTGCAAGACACTACGTGTACACAAATTATATCGGTTGAATCCTGCCCGGGGCTCCACGCAATCATATGCACGGTGCTAAAACATGGGTAGCTGTGAACGTGGGAAACTGTAAAACCATAACCGAAGATGAAAAATAGCTGGATGAGCGTCAATTTTACGTTAAAAAGATAACACAGGCTAGAAATGTATTTATCACATGTTGAATTAAGACTTAGGCACGAAACGGCTAAGAGCACGTTTAATATTATGTGTGGTCACGGTGGAGTAAAAACAACGAATCACAAACCAGAAGTTGCAATTGCAACCGTGCATTAATGAAAATTCGATTTACTGCCACATTCACCACATTCTTCACATCAAACCATCTACTACAGCTACTATTATCTGTTGAAAAACCTCGAAGCGTTCTTTTAGAGGCCTTTATAAGTCGTTTTGTAAAACGGTGTCGAAATATTAGAGCCGTTGCGATAAAAAAAGTCGGCTTTTACCAAAAAAATATTACTTGGGAAGCTTCCCAGACAACCTTTCTAGGCGAACAACGTCACTACTCAACGCACTTTTTAATGCGCTATATTGCCATTTGCTTACAAGAAAAAAGTGACTAAGAAGGCGGGGTTGATTTAGCCAACAAACATTGAGAAGCTTAATTCAGCGGGCAGGAGACGAACGCATATGGAATACTTATGTATTACTTCAAATTTGTCAATTTCGCTAATAGGAGGATGTCCCCTGCAGGTGTAAAAACTTGTGGCTAGGAAGGATCATATAAAAAGGCGGACGAAAAAGGGGAATGGCTTGTGAATACGATCCACTTGAAAACAAGAATGCCACTTACATAAATGATCCCAGTACAACTAGATGAAAAAGGCCGAGCAATTTTTCTCTTAATTTCTATTCTACTTCTACTTCTACGCAGTCGACAGTTTCCAGGTTGACAAGTTTCCATTGAAATATAGCAATCGTACTCTAACTTTGACAAGATGAAGGCAATATAAATGATGCAGACACCGACTAGCGTATACCATTTCTTAAACCGTTTTGAAGAGCCTTTCGCCGATTGCGTCTTACAATATGTTCAACATATGCTCTGCTCAGCTCGCGTCATATTTTATTCTTATAACTTTAAGCGTTACCGATTTTCCTGTCTTGATGTGACCACAAAAAGGGTCGTGCTCATCACCTTGTCTGTACGCTAAGAGATAATACTACATCTTGTTAGCATTACCGTCGATCTTATTTGCCAGACTCCCCCTATATAGTTTGATGAAATTCCGCCGTTCGACAGCGGTGCTGTTGTCCGCAAATAAATAAATAGGGATCTTTGTTACGCAGCATAGATTTCTATGATACTACTGACGCAATGTGAGAATAATGAAACCAATAATAGACACCGACGCAAAAAAGTTCTCCACAAGTATTAACCCCTGTCAAAGTCACCGCCATGCCAAAAAACAGCAAAAAATTTTGATCTATAATTAATGAGCATTCCGAATAACGTGCAAATAGTAACTGAGCCGGCTGATAAAGCTAATGTACTTGCTGAATTATTTGCTTCGAGCTCTTGGTTATCACATAGCGATCAACCACTGCCACGATTAAGCCTTAATACACTCGGCAGGTCATTGAGCAGAATATTCAGCAAGTGCCATAGCAGTGTTTTCCCAGCTTGGTAGGTAATAGCCCATGTCCAATCATGTATATACTCGCATATACAAATATATTAACACATTAATGAGTGTTTTCACCAAAAAAGGTTGCCACTGCCCGTGCGATTGCAGTAAGATCACGAAACCAGTATTTTGTGGCACTGGTACCTCTATCAGCTGATACGTTTTAGCAAATAAAAAACAAGAGAAAAGCGGCAGTGGTACAGTTTGCAGAATACGATTTACTCGCAAACGAGGAAACGTGTTTCTGATTTCTAAAAAATAAACTCTAAGTAATACCTATTTTGTAAATCATCTGAAAAATAAAACCACGATCGTCAAGACGTCATAATTTGTATACAAATACATAATAATTTATTATAAGTATATACATAATTATGCCATAGTTAAATATTTAATTAAGCAATTTTGCAATTATCGCCCGAACGCAAACTGTTCATACACAGCTAAAACTACGGAAATCGTAATCAATTACCACTTTACGATCGCAACACGGCTTGCGCAATACACAATTCATTGATAATTCAATGATTTATCTCATAGAAAGATCGAAAAAAACTATTCGTTATATCAGCGAAGGGAAGCTCGTTTTTCTGGATATCTCTCAGGTATTCGACAAAATACGACGTAGCGCTGGTGTCTCCAAACTTTCGCATTTCGTATGGATAAAAATCTCACTCGATTCATGCCTAGTTTTTTAAATTATCGGCGGATAAGAGTTGTGTGAATGAATTTCCTATAATTTCACAAGTGTCACAAGCTCCAATCTCTCTCTCGTTTCTCTTTCGGACATTTGTCAATGACCTTCTGTGCGTAACATCAAACGCTATTTATTGATTACAGCAGTTGGTCTCACTGGTTCTCTTTCAATATAGCAATATCGAGCTACAAAATAAAACTTGCATTGTGAATGAAGTCGCCAAAACATCTGAGTGGGGATGGGCAATAAAATGAGTTTCTTTGGGGGAACAGCGAAATCAGGAAACCAGCAGTCAAGGGCTTACAGTACAACTAGCACTTGTTCTAAATTTTATTTGGAGAGCCTCAGCCATGGAAGTGTTCAAATTCTCACAAATGTATTGAACACAGTGGATACCCTTAAGCGCAAGTCTTTCTGTTTATGTATAGACACCTCTTAAACAGCAAGAGCAATGTAACATCAGCGACGATTTTGGTCGCACCAGACAAGCGCTAATGGAACCTACAACATCGTTAGCTGTCCACCTATTGAAGCCTTCTAAATTAGCCCGATTAGAGAAAAAAGAGACCAAGAAAATATGCTTGCGACGCCCACAAGCAGGCCAACCGGGTGTAGATAGTCGCCGAAAGAACTATAGTTTCCTGTGCGGAACATGTGGAAAAAATAGACAAAAAGCCGCAGAATTCAAGAGCAAGATGTGGTGCATTATTTGTGCAGAGAAACGTTTAACGAACATAAACCAGTAAGTCTAGGTAGGCGAAAAGAAACCCAAAACTCGAGGCGAATGTAGATGTAGTGCTACTTAGCGAAGCATATATAAAACCACAAACCATATATAAAAACCCAAGATAGAACGAGCAAACCGACTCTCTATATAGAAGACAACCCGAAATTGGGAAAAATAGGCGTAATGCACATAAACTTTGTTGTAGCGGAAGTGACGGGGATTATCATTTACAATTGTTACTTCTCCCCAAGCGCAGGAACGTAGAATAGAATAGGAATCGACGTAACTGTAGCGTCGTTAATGGTGACAGATTTGCGTGTTGTTCAGTGGCAGAAAGTGAAAACTTAAGTGATCACCGATCGATATAGACAATGAGGCAATACGACGAACATATAAATAGTCAATAAAGTGAACCGTATGGAAACTGACCCAGGAGGTGAGCGCAGCAACTCTGTTGTCCAGAAAACGCTAACGACGAATACAGCAACCTGCGTTAGGAAGAAGATCTGAAAGCTATTATGGCTTACATCCACCATACCTTGACATGTATACGTGAGGTTGGAATACCAACAGAAGAAAGATGCCAGCATATTAGTGGAATGCAAAAATTAAACAACTGCTGTCAGTGCCTCTAAAAGCGTCGAGTTAACTAGTAAAGATTTCAGCTAAGGATATCGTAAGTGGAATAATTTGGTGGCTATATAATTCTAAACTGGAACTGATAGAAGGATGTTCCAAGCTAAAATTAGGGATGGATGTGTATTAGACTCAATTTAGTTCTAATTTGAGATATCTGAGAGCGCAATTGGATACGAAACTAACACTAATGAATGTGCTAAAAAGAGGAAAAGAAGATAAGACATTGTCAGCCGCAACAACTCTGTGCAAACTTATGTTAAATTTGAACAGCCCAACGAGGTGAGGCGTAAACTTAGACGCAGCGTAACCTACTCGCAAATGATGTATGCCCCTCTGATTTGCCCAGCGAAAGTATTACAAAGTAAGCATCTTCTACGAAAGCTGGAAGCGGTTAAAAGGCTGTGCACGCTAAGACTGATACCAGTCCAACGCACAGTTTCAACGGCAACAGGAGTGGTCTTGGTAAAAATGTTACCCATCGAGCTACTATTGAAAGAAAAAAAATATTTTCCGGCCTTCTCATCCACTCGTTCCGGAGTTACCCGCAAATCGTACAATGTATGCACAGTGCACGAATGTAAAACACTCTACCTGTAATGGTTTTGCTGTCGACAGTGGCCTTAAAAAAAATGTACACACACATTGCAGAAATATTCCAAAAATCGTTAGCACCTAATTCGCCTTTTGAAAAGAAGAGGGTGCGTCAAAGTGATATCAGATTTTTCACAGAATTTTCCATCACAATGTGAAAAGTTGTGGTTGGTGTAAAACAAAGAATTGACATCCGTCGCTTTTAATATTGTGAATGACAGTCAATCACTCTGAACTCTAGGTCACTCTCATATCTCATTAGTTGGTTGACGATAAAAGATCAACGATTATCAAGCCTACGCTCACATTACAACTATTATAAAACAGTTTTGGAAGAAATTATCTAATGATAAATTTCGCCAAGACTTTTAGTCAGTTTTCGCCAAAAGGGCTGATCTCCACGAAGTCATTATAACGCATACCATAGTCAAATAATGTTGAATCACCAACTTTCGTTTGAAAGTGTCACTTTAACTGATCGCAGCGTTGGTAGATCTGTATGGAAACGTTAAATTATTCTTTGAGTTAAGTAGCCAATTAAGGGGAATTGAATTACGTCAGACCTAGTTTTATGCTCTCACTAACATTTAGATGTTCCTTCTGTTGTTGATAGTATCGAAATTTTGCGTAAGTCGCAACTCATGCCATATGCAACTAATTCAGCAACCCATAACTAATTCATACATTTCATATAACTCACCTTTTTATCGTAAACTGCGTCTTCCATGGATATGTAATGATTGGTTATGCATTCATTTCCATCAGTGCTTACAATACAATCCGAGATTTTCGCTTTGCTAATCAGTTGTTCGTCAGTACTCTAAAAGTATACAAAATTTAAAAAGATAAATTTTTGGTGAAATTATAAACAGTAGCGTATTAATTTCTTGTTTGCATTTTTTTTTTGATTGTATTTAAATTTTGTAAAGTTTAGAAGTACACAATAGAAATCCTATAGATTTTCTACGAGGCTAATCTAAAAGGATATGATATCCGTTCATAATAATCAATTTTTCAAACAAAATAAGTTCAAAAATAAATAACTATGTCGATATGTTTTCTAACTGTTTAAAAAGTTTTTGTGAGCTTCGTCGGAAGTGCCAGTTGAGATGAATATAATCTAGAGAAGCCCTATATGGCGAAGCCATTGTTTAAAATGTCGCTCAAGACATAAAAGATATTGAAGTTGTCTGAAGATCCTAGAGAAGCCTAGAGAAGTTTTTCTAGACTCGCCAAGACGGAGGTCACATCAAACTGTCCGTGTAACGTATCAGGGAAAGCTAGATTCTTCAGCAGTGATGGAGGCGGGGGTTATTCACGTTCGTCGAACACACCGCATACAGTTACAATTAGAGAGACTGTATATGTCATTATTGCTTTTATCGACGGACAGACAGAACATACCTAACTAACCGTGTGGGCGTAACGTTAAGGCCAAGGCCGGTCTGTACCCTACACTTTTATTTGGAAATCCCGTGCATAAGTCCTCTGACTGCCTAGTCTATTTTCCCCTCCTGGATGAAATTCGCAGCAATAAAAAATATGTAATTTTTTGAACGTTCAAAGATTATTAACCTATGGGTAAAGAAACATAATATTTCTATATATAAATTAGGACTTACACTAATTGATACATATCGGATTGCTTAAGTTAGGATGATGATGTAACTGGTGACGCTGACTACAATGATGATGACCCTCGATGAGTATACTTCTAACGATGCTTGTTGATGCTGACGATATTTAATCACATTCCTTAGCGGCTAAATGGGCCGCAGATAAATGTGATTTTGATTTGTGGAATGATTGGAGATTAGGTTAAATGTTGTCAATAGCAATTGCATAATAAACGCAGGAAAAATCTCGATGTTTGACAGATATTCATTGGCAAGAAAAATAATACAAATATTGGGAATGTATGTTACAGCGACATCATGTAGAAATGGTCTTAAACCTCATTTAAGTTTGGATGCGCACTATCCGGTTTTATTTGACTAGCAACACCCCTTAAATTACTACTTCAGTCTCACATCTTCATGTTGCATAAATTGTTTTCTATATATTAGCTTTGCTAGAAACTTCTTTACCGCTTCGTATTTGTATACACTTTAAGCAATTGCACGTGGTTTTTATAATACAAGAAAGCACAATCATTTCATATCTTTGTTTAGTAATGTTTCCTTTGGCCTTTTATTATTGCCATTCACATTAATGCACTGCTTCTTCGTCCGTTTTGACGTGCGTGTAGTTTTTTTACTACTGCCTTAAATTTGTTATTGTTAGAGATTACATATACGTTTTTCTTTTTGCTGGCTAATTCTCTGGATTTTTAAATATAGTGTATTTTTAATTAATCTTGAACAGTAACCAATTAAGTTTTTATAGATAATGTCACTTTACGCTTAGTAGTCACACTTAGTTTTAATTTATTTATATATAAATATATATATGTATATATTTACATATATGTAATTTTTTGTTAGTTTTGGGTGTATATATTTTTATTATTATTATTCATATGGCCAGAGAAATAAATTATAAGACTAAAGTCTTAAAGCGTTGGCATCGAAGGCTATCGACTTTAACAAAACCTCTGCAGCACTTGGGATTCGAACCCACTACCATTGAGTTGCTAGTCGAGATTATGTATACAATTTTAATCCATTTTATATACACGCATCTTTGTTATGTTTACATTTTAATTAGTTTTATACATATACGTCTTTATCTGTATTCTATGTTGTTAACAATTTTTTTTATATAAATTTTAGTCTTGTAGGAGAATCACAACAAGAAAAGTTCTCCGTTTCTACATTTTTCTACAATTAGTAAAAGGATACATTACTAAAGAAAACGACCATTCCAGTGAAACACTTATTGAAGACTCTGCTTTTTAAAACCAAGAAAACACACGTAATCTGAAATCTGTCAATGCCTTAACGAGCATGGATTATATTCGGTGCTTGTGTTAATTTTTATCAACAACTTTTACAAGTAAAAATGATAAAGACATGGGAAATACCTGTGTACGTAGCAGTTAGATTCCATGATTTTGATCTTTCTCTATGTAAAATAACAGTTTTCCATTTAATATTGTTGAGTTATTCAACGTATGCCCACGCTAATCATGGAGCTCAAAATTACATTTTTGACGTTCTTACTGTTGTTGTTTAATTTGAAGAAATCTGCTGTCGAAGCCCACCGAACAGAAGCTTATGGTGATGCTGCCCCACCACATCCCAATTGTCAATTTTGGTTTCAACGACTCAAAAGTGGTGATTTTGATATCAATGACAAAAAATGGACCGAAAAGGCACGAAAACAACGAATTACAAGACTTATTGGACGAAAACCCAGCTCAAACTTCCAAAGGACTTTCGAACAGCTTAGCAATTGACGAATCCACTATGTCTCAACGCTTACATGCGATGGGAAAGATTGAAAAGAGAAAAAAACTGAATATCTCACAAATTCACTGCAAATACCATTTTAGCAACTTGTTGTAGCTTGAATTAGATATTCTTCCACACCAGACATGGAACGTGCAGGACAAATTGAATTATTTTATTCGCGATTTCCCCTGATTTCCTTCGATTAAAACTCAACAAATATAATATGCCTTTCCAGTATTGCTATTTAAGTTCACTTTCGAAAACACCAAGAGACCGGATCTCCTCTCTTCATGTCAAAAAGAAAAACTCTCAATCCGCTCTCCGGAGTTTCTTGCTGTCTTCTTCTTCTTTTCCTTTATGCAATAAACATTAAAGTGTTGTCAACACGCGTGGAAATATCAAAAAAAAGAAGCATTATTTGTTCAGGAAAGATATGACGTGACGGCAACAAAGCCAGGAGCAAATGTGTGGGCATATAACTAAAACACTAAAGTCATTTATGGGGTCTGGAAATGGCTTACATTTAATATATCAGAAGCATCTGTCTTATGATTGCAAAGACGTCGTCTAAAGAAGGTGCTTCACGCAATGGAATACAAAACAGCTCGTCAGTTCGTACAATTTTCATACCTCTCAGATCAGTCGTCGAAAGCAACACTACGAGTTCTTCCACGAACTAATGCAACGACTAATGCAACCAATTATGTGTCCATTCTGTATTTTTGTGCTACTGGATGCTTCTGGCGATTTACATAAGGCCAAGGAGGAACTCTAAATTATGGCAAAGCGACGTTCCTTTCCCTTACACTGGAGAGAACATGATATCATATTGTGTCTGAATACGACGGGACTACATCCTATTCCTTACATATGTGCGTCGAAGAACGGCTCTTCCGCTGTCGCCTGCTATTCATCGTTTTTACCAGTCCTGTTTATCGTACAATCCACGCAAAGAATAATATGTATAATTAAATAAAGATATAATTACATTTCACAATCTACCCAAAAAAAAGTAATAAATAAATTTTACGGCAAGAGGAAAACCACAGAAGTTATTGTCACATGTGATGTTTGAATAAATAAATATAAAATATGTAAACTTAGAAAATTCGTTACAACGATTCGAGGGAAAAAAAAGAATTTAATGGAATATTCTGTATGTAATGCCTTTTTCATCTTCTTATTTCATTGGATTCATTTAGAAGGGATATTGTACAGCGGTTTATGTGATTATGTTTGATAAGATATTTCGCAGAAAGGCGTTGAATTCAATTGTTGACGGAAAACATATGTGAGTTCTATTCCGCTCATGTCAATATAAAGCTTTTAGCACGAAAAGTGCAAATATAGAACTTTTTTTAAAGGTAGTCGAATTCATCCCAAACAGAGTATGCTTATTAGCCTCCTTCTGTTAATGGAAGAACAACGTTATAACGATTCACTAACGATTCCCTGAAATTGGTTGTTTGCTGAACTTTAACAAACCATTTAAAAAGATAAAAATTTACTAGTGTGGAGTTATATAATTTACCTTCAGTAAAGCTATGGGTTCTTCACGAGAGTCCGTTTGAAGAAGAGGCTTAGGAGCTGCAACTGGAAACGTGAACGACTTGTTCAATAATTGTAATAGCCGATTAGTTTCGTTGCTTTCAACATTGTTAGCTGTGAAATATAAATTTAAAACAAAGCATATCAATTATCTTTTATAAATTCCAAAAAACGTTTTGAATAAAACGCGGGTGGAGCGAAAAAATAGAAGCAATGTTAAGCAATATTTAACTTATGACATGTTTTGTAAAAACAATTAAATATTATTAAACTGTGCACAGAATGCAGTCTTAAGAACCTAATCTTTTCTTTATCGGCCACCTTACGCGCCGTTTAAAACAACATTAACTTTGGGCTATGTCCGAATCGTTTATACGCAATCGCTCTATGTTAAAAAAATTTCAAGAAAAATTGGAAATTTCGACACTTTCAAGTAGTAGACGGGCTGTTTCACTCTCTTTTTGTTCAGGTGCGGTAGATTCGCCACAAATTTTATTTTCTTACGTTTTATTAGTCAGTACACTCTAACGTTTGCACTCACTAATTATCTTTACCAGCATTCTTTTCTTTCTTTTTTTCAGGGTGACCACTTAAGCGACCCTGATCTAAAATCGTCAAGTGAAGCGATTGACCACAGTTTAAAAAATTAGGCGCTTCCCATATTCTTTCATATGGAATCTGACTGACTTGAATCCACATTCTACAACATGTATCTATCATTTGGCAGAGTTTTAATAACCTTATAGGGACCGTTAAATCTTGAAATGATCTTTCTACAAACTTTAGGTGGACTCACAAAATTCTTCGCTATGGTGTAATCACCAATATTATACACTTTACGAATACGGCTACTATCGTAATCGTAAAATTTAATATTTTCTTCGCTACAGATTCTCATAAGCAATTCTTCCTTAGGAAATCAACTATTGCTGCCATCTATCCAACACCAAAGAGAAGTTCATTCGATATGGCGCCAGTGCTGCTATGAATGGTGGTGTCCATTCCAAACTCAAGCAGGATTGTATCTAAGGTAAGCTTTAATTAATGCTTAAGTCCGTCAATTTCGCTATTTTCGAAAGCCAAACTTCGATTTATTCATTCATTGGTGTACTGGCTACAATACCACATTTATTGTACATTCAACCGAGCAGAGCAACGCTATTAAGATCAAAGATTTAAATTACGATAATGTAAAGAAGATCAATTAAAAGCACAGCTAGGTAAACAGTTCAAGCAAATCGTTTCAGTTCAAAGCAAACAATTTTTCTAAAATTTTAACCTTAAAGTACTAACAAGCCAATTTAAGCCTGAGAGTTGAAGTATGACTTCACAACGAAGAATAGCAATCGAAACCAAATACCAAAGATAAAATAAATAGTAATGTTGTATTTTATTTGCGAAGTATTAACAAACAAATCCTAGATAATAATGTCTAGGTTCTTACAAAGTAGAGTCAGCAGAGATTCAGCAGAGAGTAGGTCAAGCAGAGATTCAAACTGGCGACTGCCGACTTAGCGGCCACGGGTCTTATCCCAAAACTATCACCAATAATCTACTATAGAATTTAGAACGCGTCTTAAAACTTATACAACCAAATTCCAAAAATGCGCCGATTTTCGCACTTATACTGGGAGATTGACCACCGATTTAATATTACTATTATCCGGACGTATACTACCATAAGCAATCTTATACGCCAAATATAATATCTTTGGCTCCATTAACATACATCAGTCCAATCGAAGTTCCCATTTATTTCTAAATAGTCTCTGAAAAACTAATCATAATGTCCCCTTCAGTTGCTATCACCGAACCATCTACATAAGTAGCTATTTTTCCGGCTTGAATGACATCACTGCGTGATGTCTTGAAGGTAAGTCTTATTTAAATTTTCCTGCCATGTCTAATTCAGTAGCCATACACAAAAAATTAAATGTAATAAACAACTTGCAACCATGCAAATATATTAGGATATATTTTGTCTACCCGTCGATTTGTCGCACCTCTAGTCTGTCTCTAAGTTACCCTCCATTTTCTGTTCACCTTCGGCACAGACATATTAGTCTGTTTCTATATTTGTCTATCCGTTATGTCAGTATCGAGTTGCCTATTATTCACATTAGACGTTATATCTCATCAAAATGCATTTTTCTCTAACAACACATTGCTTTGAAGATTATCATAATAGAAACGGTCCCAAAAAACAGTACTTAAAAGAAAGTACTCGTATATAAAGAAGCGCCTATCTTTTTTACCGACTTTTCATGATGACGATTCCTCTACATGTTATGTGTTTTTAAAAGTCAAGCGCCAATTGCAATTGACTATTTTCATGCATCTCCCATTCTATTGCCACTGCACCCAAGTTTCATAAAACATGATGATGAAGTAGATTTTTTATCATATATTTTAATGTAAGTTTTAATGTATTTTTACGAAAATCCCACATTTTATGACGTGAGTTCCCATGAAAACTAGTTGATTTTTCCAGAAATGAAATTCTAAAGAAAAATCAAGTACACATACATGGCCCGTTACGTGTGTCATGCAGCTGGCGACTAACAAAAAGGTTGCCAACAATTGGCCGAAATTTAGCGGAAAACACAGATAAAAAATGTCGCAATGAATTTAGCTTTAGTTTTTACCTATGTAAGCAGAATACTTGAAGGAGCCAAAGTAGCCGAAAAAAATTTAAGTCAAGAAAGTTGAGTTGCAATATTCAAAGGCTAGAACAAAAACTAGAGCATTGTAAAAATAAGTTCCTGTAAATAAACTGCAAATATTACTTACAAAACATGATCTAGTGATGCGGACCTTGTCAAGAAGTACAACAAGGAAAATTTAATTTGACTTTTAATATATTTTTAATGCTAATTCCTAAAAAACTTTAAATATATTTTTAACACTAGTTTGTAAGTAAGGGTTCGCGTTTTTTTTTTTTAATTTAAGAGGGTTCTTAAATTTTAAGATAGATTTTAGTGTATTATTTGACGCAACATCATGATAAATTTTAATGTAAACGTAAATTACTTAATTTATTTTTACAGTCAATTTTTAATAAAACTTACTTTTGCAATAGATTTTTAATGTAATTCTTCATTTGTTTCTACCTTGTGATTTTAAGAATGTTTTTTTAGCTTTGGTTTTCTGCACACTGTAAATTTTACTAATCGATTTTATAATAGGCGGCGTCTACGTCGTTCAAAAATTGGATCTTAATCGGCCCTTGTTGCGAGCCGAATAACAACCCGTACGACTCTTGCTGATACCGCCACATTTGCATTACCTAGTTATTTTATGGCTAAGTACACTCGCGTGGTAGCGATCTTTGTTTGAGTGTTTATGCGGTCCCTATTGGCCTCATAAAAACAGATTTGAGTGTATGACAATGCATCAGTGAGCAAAGCATATATGCATGCTCATTTAGCATATTGCGTCGAAAGAAGCCCTCACTTACATTACACAGACGGACGTTGAATTCTTTGACTTTTTATAATCTTTTTCTTATTATAGATCGAAATTTCTATTTAGAGAACCGATTTTATGAAAAAAAAAGTAAACACAGACTACAAGACCACTACGTTACTATACGCGGTCTTTACATCTGAAACGTTAAAAAGTTGAAGTAGAGTTTTTCAAACCAAATGTACCGTTAAGATATTCGTATTATCCCACAAGCCACAAACAAAGTGTATTTCAAATCAAATCTATTTCCAAAATAGTATTGTGAAAAGCCCTCTTTAAATCCAGCGACGAGAATATTCGTTTGCTGACCAATCTGTCAAGAAGATTGTTTGTGAGAAGTGGTTATTCTTCAAAGTGCTTTTAGTTAGTTTTCTGTAATCAGCAGCAGTAGATCCCTTATCTTGCTTGTCACCAATATGATTACAGAGACATATTGTGACTTACTCGGCCTAATTATACTCTTCGCCAAAGAATTGTCTAAAATGCTCTGTAATTTCTTCTTATCATAGTAAAACAACCTGCGATGATAGAAGTGAAACGAGCTCTTAGAAGTCAAACTAATTTCATTCCGCCTTCCATTTGTGCTTGGAGTCCGTAATGAACGTATATGAAATCGATTGATGGAAATTAGGAATCTGACTGTGAATAAACCATAAGTACGGCAGAGACAATGGAACTGTTAGACGGGACAGGACGGGAAAGATATACAAGTCGAAAAACATAAATTGATAAGCGTGTTAGGCAAAAGAGCAGAAGAAAAAAAGTTGTGGGAAAACTAATTAAAGACATTGTTATTGATATGGCGCTGACAGTCCTTTAGTGGATAAATACACTCAATACACTCAAGTTTATCTTATAAGGAAAGCGTTTCCTAAAACAAACATTTCTTAAATGTCTGCCTTGCAATTGAATTGGAATGAGATTTTTGAGGATTATTATGCCGATAATACACTAAATGTGGTAACATTCGCAATAAAAAATCGGAATTTATTGTAAACACAAAAGAATTTTTGAGAAATCTGATTATGATACAAAAGTTACAATTAGGGTTAAGAAAATCTACCCTAGCGTTCCTATATCCGCGCCAAGTACCATTTGTAGTCAACTTAACTGTTGAAGTCGAAATAAATGAATTTGTCAATGAAATCGTTTTACGAAAAAGGGATTCGAGTGATTGGGCCACATCGATCGTGCCAACAAGAAAAGATAATAAAAATCGATTATAGCCATTAAATTGGATGTGAGTAAAAAGATGTGATAAAATATTAATTGATGAATATAAAAGGATTCGATCACGATAATAATTGACATATTTTCACACTACATACGTATCTTGGCTTGTACGAGCCACGGTATTTTGGTATAGAATTGCAAATGGTCAAGCTAGATGCCAGCGTGAAATTAAAGAATTATTAAAGGGAATACCTGACGTAATAGTATTTATTCGAGATATTAAGATAACAGTCCCGGACGATAATACGCTTTGGAATCGTTCAAAAGAAGTTCGTTCAGACGAGCGCAGCTTGAGAAGTTCTTGCAGTTGCCTAGTGAACAGTTATGACGTATTTTTTTCTAATTTGAGTACAGTCTTATATTTATTTGTAAAAACGTGCTATTTGAATAGACTAAAAATTGGGAAAATGCGTACAAAAAGGGGAAAGCAATGCAATCGGATGTTGTGTTACCAAATCTTAAACCAATAGATGCTTCATCCCATGGAGTTAGCAATTTTATAAGTTACCGTTGCACAGATTGAGCTGAAAAACCCATCCAATAGACATTGTTAATTTAATCAACATGTTCACGGGCGAAAGTTTATTCTGGTTAAGGATAACAAATCGTTACGTGAAATATTTCCACGAAGAAAATCACTATCATCGTTATCTACATCAAGAATGCAACAATTTGCAAGGTACTAAGGTAAGGGCGAGTATAATAAATCTCTCAGGTCGTGCAGCCGGTGGCCCACATGACAATACAATACAATACAGCACCGACCCTTAAACAAAATACAAATTTTCATTAACTTTCAATTTTGTTTACTATGATCATAAGTTTTAATGCATAAAACGCAGCTAACTTAGTTTCCCAGCTTTAATAGAACTAATTCATCTCCAAATTATAATAGAACTAAAGCATTGAACGCAATGAATACATTTGCATCGTGCATCATACGTTCAAACGTCAAAATATGATTCGATTGTATGGTATGTTGCAGATTAGTTTTAGAGCAGACCTTTTGTGTAATTCAAGCAAACAATCCAACTGACGATAATTAAACCTGCGCCAAAACCTTCAATATCTAATAGCGCTAAGTTTTCTAAGACTTATTCCATATTAGCCGGAGTCTGGTCATTTCACACCTTTATATCAACCATGCGCTTAGCTTTATTAAAAGCTGTTTGCACTACTCTCTCAGATGGTTGTTATTACACACATAAGACTGTAACGACATGATAACATGGTAGACCATACTTTCTTAGCATCGTACATGTAAAACGAGGACGTGTCTTACTTTGTTCGGAGGGGAATTCCTAAGATAATAGCATCCATAGTGGCCTCTTTACCTAAGAGAGTTTCGGCACTAAACAAGGCACAGATAACTCAAAAACTAGATGGATACACCTAGTCGACTGGATGTCGAATCTCTCAGTGTACAGTTACAAATCAAACATGGTAGTCCAGAAATACGGCTAATAAAACGAAGTAATAAAGCCTCGCTGCACCCGGATCACGCGGATACATACCAGTCGTACATTACACAGGCTGTCAAACCAGCCCATGTGGATTTTTTTCTTGGTTACAATAAGCGATTTATTGGCTTATGACTTATGGAGTGTACTAATTGTGCTCAGAATTATAAAATATCCTGATTCATGCACCGAACCTATTCACACTGACAATAGTCTTGATATTAGATGGTAGCAAGTTCCATCATTTTACAACGTTAACAAAAAACAGTTTTAAAGATTTTAAGCATCTATGGCCTGGAAGAAAAAAAATTTATCGTACGCCTGATGAAACAGATTTTCTCATACGATATTTTGCCGTGCAAATATAAATGAGCTTATCCTTTTCCTTAATCTTACCAAAGCTCCGTCCTTCCTTGGGTCTTTTGAGTTTTGGGAACAGGGAGAAGTCGCAGGAGGCACAGTTCAGCGAATACCGTGTCTGGGGCATGACTACGGTGTTGTTTCTACCTAAAAAATTTGCAACCAGCAACGACATGTGCGCTAGCGCATTATTGTGGTGCAATATCAATCATATTTACTGCCCCAATCATCCGAAAAAATCACATGGTGTGAGCCAACGGATATGCCGACATTCTCAGCAACTTTTCTCACAGTGACTCGACGATTCTCGCTAACAATTTTCTTTGCTGCTTCAATGTTTTCACAGTTTGTTGATGTGATGGGACGTCCAGGGGATCGCCATTAACATCTTTTCGGCGTTCTTATAAACAGTCTTTTTTGCTTTTTTTAAGTGACTTGGAGCTAATCTTATTTTACACACAAAATTTAATACAGATGCTTTGATCCATTGTTTTGGCTGATAATGTCAACTTATATGTACGTCGTCCACGAAATTTTTAAAAATCACCCTTTTTTTAAACAATCCTTATTTGTTGCTATTTATATCAAAATAGGTGAGTTTAACCCACAATTTTTATGGTGCCGCTACAGGCGTAAAAGTAAACATAAGAAGCTGAAATTTGACATAACTATTTCTTGACCGATTAAGAAAGCAAAGTTAAAAAGAGGTCCAGATCTGCCAAAAACACGCGCCCAATAGGCTATAAACTGAGACAACCTTGACAAACACCGACAATTTTTTCCTATTTTCGTATCCAACTTTCGACTGCAACAAATATATTTTCAATCGAAAATAAATTGGAATTAAAATTTTATTGTTACTAAACCATTTTTGAACCAAACATTCAAGCAGTTAGCTTGCTGGTTTTTGGAAATATCACAACGGCGCAATCATTTTTTAACGTTGGGTTGCTGATCAATAGATGTTTTTTGCCATATATGATGTTTCTAACCCCATTTTTGCGACTGTGGCAATTCACTACGGATTATGTGTCAAATAGATAAAACGTCGACTAGTCTAATGTTAAAAAATTCAACTTTATGTGCAAGTATACTTTGCCGTGGACTGGAGACGGCACATTGGCAACTTAGTCCGCCGACAGTAACAATTTCCATTGTAATTTTACACCCTACGATTTAAGTTTCGCATAATAAACCAAAATGTCGTGTTTCGAATAGTTGGAAATGTTGCGCGTTTTCGGAGCTGAACAATTATCTCCTTAGTCAGCCTTCAAAGGCTATGAATTATGAAACATCGATAAACCTATGCATGAAAATGGTCGTGCGATTTTTACACTGTCAAAGAATTCATATTATTCTGATATATATTTTTCGCCTAAACCACGTCGGTGCAGCGTTAATCCCTGAAGACTTCAACTTTGTAAACGCTTTACTCGCTTAAACGAATACTCGTTTTTGACATTACCTTTAAAAGTTTGTAAAACATGATTCGAAAATTGTCAACAAAATTGGCTACGACTAGCTTCAGGCTTCTAATTAAAATGTTTATATCGATTTGATTTACTTTGCAAGAATACATTCGCCCTGTTTTCTCAAGCATAAATCTACATGTAAAAGCTTTGTAGAAGTAACGTTTGCTCATTTTTATTCAAATTTCACAAAGGAACATACCTGCTGAATGTGCAAGAGCCTGCCATAATTGTGTCGTAGCTGCATCAGTCCCGTGATCCTCTGAAGCTACACTTTCCGGTGTTCGACGTTCGGTTAAGGTAGTTATATCCATCTCTAAACGGTTCGAATCCAAACTATGCTCGGAATCTGATGATGATTTATCTTCATTTGTTTCGAATATATTTAATGATTCATTTGCCCTAAAGCTTTTAATAGCAGACAAATCGTTATGACCTTCAGATATTAATAAACCTGAAAAATTAGCCAATTCTAATTTGGGCTTTTTCACTGATAAATCCATTTCTGTAGTTAACTTGCTATCTAATGGACGTTTGCTTTTTATCACAGAATTTTTAATACTGGAGTCTGATACCAGACATGGGGATTCGGGATTCGAGCAAGGTGGCGATATTATAACTTTTTTACTTATGTCCATAAGAACTGCTGCTGTTTCCAATTGCTGCTGTAAACTTAAATTTTTATCTTTGTCTTCATTCGTTATCAAATCATGTTGTAACTTTTCAAATCTTTTATTTGTAGGATTTGGCATTTCATAAATTGAATTATCTGCCGTATCAATATTTCTCTCCAAACTTAAATCCCTACCGAAATTTTTGCTTTTAATACTGTTCGTACAATTAATGTCCTCAACAAAGGAGGGCTGTACGTTTTTATTAACTTTTAATGAAAAAAGTTTCGCTTTAGCTGAGTTACTTAGCTCCGTTAACGCTTTTGCTGCCATTCTTTCCGAGGAGGACTTTAAATATGTCTTGGATGAAATTGTTGAGTTCGAACATGTTTCACCTTCCGTTAGGCCCTTAAAATAAAATAATACTTTTCTTATCAAAAAGGATAAGTTGATCATTTCTTTTTATCTATAAAAATTTAAATTCAAGTTTAGAAAAAGATTTATTCAGTATGAAATGAATGGCTTGATCAACGCTGCCTTCTTCAATGTTACCTTGAAATATGAAACCTGTGTTATTAGCGGCTCGACTAGCGCTCTATTCTTCAGTGTTATCTTAAAATATCAAACCAATATCATTATTTGATTTTAATAGTATGCATATTTTATCCGTTGCACCAAAGATTTAAATTTTTTCTTTAATTCAGAAATGCAAAGAAATCAATACATTTGAAGATGTTTGTAACATCTATATGACAATTTTCAAATCTGGAATTTTTAAATCGTTTTGTTTTGATCAGCTTATTTCTTCAAAGAAGCCGCCACAAAACCGAAGTTGTTGCATCTTTCCCGGTACATATATTTGTAGCTTTTTTCGGAAATGAAACCGCGGAAAAGCTCGCACTTCCTACATGTTCGTATCAATACAATGAAAACGTTCTTAAAAAGTGACCTATATTTTAGCAGATCTTCTTGGCTACGAAAGCTAATTTCATCTTAATTAATGTCTTTTTGCAAAATGGTGCGATGCTGGTGCCACTTATGACGTACAAGGGGGCACACGTTTGCCTTCAGTACATAGTTTGACTCTTCTGTTGTAGTCTGCTAATTTTTTTTTAATTAACCCGCAAAGATTCCATAGAAAGGAAAGTGAATGTACAAACAGTTTTGTTACATCAACATTCATTTTCCTAGAATATTAATACTAAAAGATTAAAATTTAAAGCTTTGTAGACTAAAGCTAATTAGTGATCCAACACTCTAACTTTTAATCCAAGACGAGAAAGTTTTCTTCTTCTTAGAAGAAAGAAAATGAAAAATTAGCACTTTTATAAGAAATTTACAATCTCAGAACCCGTTTCAATGATAAACGCAAAAGACTGAAGAATGTATGTTTAAAAAGCCATATCAAGACACTGCATAGCAAATTACCTCTTCTGTGGTCTTGTAAGCGTCGAGATATTTCCTTAGAGCTATATCAGCTTTTTGAGCCAAGCATTTAAATCTCCAAAAAACTTTAAGTTGAGATCTGCAATTGCAGCAAACAACAGTAGGCAATCCGTCATTTGGCAGAACCTAGAAAAATTATGGTACATAAGAAAATATTTAAACACTAAATAATAAAAAATATTAAAGTGCTTGTGTAGTTCGGTCTGAGCAATACTGTACGCAAGCTACTTAGCGGAATAAAGAATTTGGTAGTGCCCTATTTTAATAATAACTATTGAACTATTAAGCTTTGACATACTTAGTTCTGGAATTCAAAACTTTATAGCTGACTTATAAAACTTTTGTTTTTTGTATCTAATTAACGAGAGGGCAATATACATATTTTTGTAATTCTCTTCCACAAACGGACATCGTTGGCCCTATTAGACATCGTCTAAAGCCTATTAAAATATCAAAATTATTGCATTTTTATTGAATATCCGCATGAGCAGGTAAGTGGATAAGCATTCCAACTACCAAATGGTGGCTCAGTAGATCAAATATCAGTGCGATAGAGCTTACTTTGATCCTTACTGTAGTAAGAGATCAGTCAGTAAACGCATAGAACTTATCGACTTGGTACACTCCCACTAGGCTGCTATCACTATTTTCCTTTTTTTTCTTTCTTTTTTTCTCTTCTTTCTTCTTTGTGGCTGACCCGAAGTTACGCAAATAGGTAACGTCCCCTGAGTGATTGGTCCTATCCAAAAAAAAAAAATGATAATGTGGTAAACATTCTATTTCTATTCCATTTAAAAACACGGAACTTTAACTGCCATCAGTGTAATGCTACAATCTTCAACAGTTGACGAGATACGCTTGTTTACTTTCGCCTACAAAAGTACATTTTTAATTCGTCGCTATACTTTAATCGAATTGAGACGAGGTCTTCCATATAACTTTTATGAATTTCGATAACAATTTCCGATCGAAAAACTTTGAAGAGCCCATGCAAGGTGAGAATTATATCTTTTAATCCAGCGTTTGGTCAATTAACCAAATTTCTAGAAAAATTTTTTACAATATACTTTCGGCCAAGGCTAAAATGCTTTGCAAACTTATGAAAAAATTTGTACTATTCATCGTGATCATAAATGCTTTATTAAAAGCAGCAAGACACGAATGTGGACAGTTAGCCCACTGTGCGTAGCAGGCTATCTTCACACCTAGTTCGCGTGTCTGGCAAGCAATTATTAATTGGACGATTTTGAAAGGATAACATGGTGAGAAAAAGTAAATAAAAATAGAAAATACAAACATAATTAAAAAACGAAATCATACTTGATGTTATAGAAGATAAAAAAACACATATTGTTACTCCTTACGATATAATGGACGTATACAATTCGCGAAAAGTTACAATGCACATTTAAAAAATTTTGACGAATTTAAGCAACTGCAAATTTTTAATATATCTTAAAGGACGGTCATTCTTATTAGAAACCTCTCATTTCATTACTACGTTCAAGGTTTATCAGCCCCCAGTACGTCCTCCCCGTATACATAAGACACTAAATTACGCGGAAGTTCGTATTTTTATTTTTTAATGAAATGAGCGATTTTTTAAAGAATAATAGTACCTTATGTTATGTTCTCTCACACATTTTTTTCTACATTTACATTATATGTATGGATGATAAATTTTGGACATGATAACGAAATTGCAAGGCATTTCTTCACTTGAAAGCAAGTCTTTCGGCTGTCATGATAATGATAATGATGGATTTTCTAATTATTTTAGTTTATTCGGAAATTCATTTCCTTGTTTCCTAACAGATGATTTAATTACATTTTTTCGCAGCCAACTTCATACTTAAGCCGAATTATTATCATATATTTTGACAGCTAACGTAGTAAGGCTTGTTTATGGAAAAGTTTGTTTTATGCGGAGTTGGGAGTCCCATTAAGTATCACAATTTTTTGATCACAAGCGGTGAAAGAATTCCAATGATACAGCTAAGTGTTCGTTTTGAAATTAACATCAAATAAAAAATCAATTCAGAAATGTGTTTTATACAAATTCTTAATAAAATTTCAATATTTATTTTTGGAAACATAAATATATTTTTCGTGTGTAAAAAGAGAAACAAGTAAGAATATAATAGTTTTGGACCCATCATCGTTCCCCTTGAAAAAGACTCAAGAAAGGGGAAAACCGAATTTACATACTCTATAATATTGCCTGAGCGCGTCTGATCTTTTTGAATTGTATATAGATGCGGTCGGATCAAACCCATAGAATATTAATGCAAATTTTTATAGTTGTATCTATTGTGGTTTACAAAGTAAGAATTTGGTGCTAATCAAGAATATATATACTTTACTGGATGGGATGTCTGAAGCTTTCTTCAAGATATTGCGAAAATTTTTTAATAAAACGAATATACGCCTTTTCCTTCGGTAGTGCGTATAAAAACCCATTACAAGTACGGAAAGTGTGATTAACTGTGCTGTGTGTGCTGATTCGATTCATTTAGACAAATCTTCGCTCATATAGAAAATAGAAAATGTAGACACTCGTCAGAAAGACGGACAGAAGAACATGCCGTTGCAAACGTTTCGAGAAAATGAATAAAATTTCGTGATTCTATAATATCGCGTGGATGGGTTGTACAGTGTCTCCTGTACGTTTGCTAAATTTGTTATCTGTTCAACTTTATGAGTGACGAGTAAAAGACCAATTCATTAACGAAGGTTGGAGGGTGATGGGTATAAAATATGGACAAATGGCTACTTAATAATATTCGATTAAAACATATACAAAAATCGGTTTCAACAGAGAAGTTTTCAAAGTTTTTGAGAGTTTTTAAATTAACACTAAAATAAAAATCTAAATTTTATAAAGAATTTATAAACCCAAATAAGAAAATTATATTCGGTCGTAACCGAATCTTTTATATCCATCACTATAATCGTAAAAAAAAGATATATAATAACATTTTCATACTCTATAATATTGGATAAAACACCCAAGGATGAGGGATACATTCATTTCGTCCCATCGCTTGCGACGCCCAGGAGAAAACTTCAGAGACTTCACAATTCTTGATCAGCATCGGGTTCTGAATCGATTTAAACATGTTAGTCTGCCCGTCTGTTCGTCTGGGTGAGCTGCCCATCTGTGTAGTGTCTGTTGTAAACATCCTCCTTGCCAGAAAAATGGAGCTATCGGCTTTAAATTTGGTAAAACGATTGGACTTCCTGCACGCTGGTTGGTATTGAAAATAGGCCAAAATTGCTCGAAGGACACACCTACAGTACTACGTAATGTGAGAACACCTGTGTTTTTCAAAAGGTATATGACACGGGTTTTTTACTCATTACTCACGAATTACATCAGATGCGTCAACAAAAATTGAAACGTAATTCTATAAACGTGCTTTACGGCATTTCAAAAATTGGCAGTTGCGTAATGTCTCGGAAAATTGTTATAACTCGATTTGCGTATTGTATTCTTTCCGTGTTTATAGTCTAACTGTGAATGGGAGTTACTAGCAATAACTTAGTTTTTTGGGGTTGTGATCATAATTGAAAGCTTAGTTTGTTTTATATGGGCATGCTTTCTAATATTTTTTAATTTTAATAGTTTTTATTCATTTCTTTTTATTTTATTTTATTTATTTCATTTTATAAATAAGTATAATAATTTAAGCCAATTAACCAATTGACTTTATATAGACGGGACGCACTCCGGGTCCACCTTATCCAAGATTGGCAGCCGCGATATGATTTTAGTGGCACTATCATAAAAATGATAGTATTCATTACAATTAGAGCCAATAACTGTCAACAGATGAAATAATCCGTAATTTGTTCGACATTGAAGCAATTTAATAAGAACATAATGCCTGGTACATCGGGACGGAGTTCTTATGTTCAGTTCATTAAGCAAAACCGTAAAGTTCACTTCGCCATTCCCGATCCAAATGCGTCTTTTCAGAAGAGACAGCAAACTAATAAGTTCAAGGCGACTATCATAGGGGGAAAACATTTGTCGAGCATCCAAACCTAAACCAAACAATACAAATCTTAAGAACAACTTCATAAGAGATTCAATACATTATAATTATGTGCCCGTATAATCACGGACATATTTGTAGAGCCGTGCTTTGCAAGCTTATTATTGTTGTGCTTTGAAATAAAAATTTCTACAGAGCTTTGTGCGACTTTTTCGAAATATTAAAATTTGTGATTTGCGAACGAATTTTTATAAAAAAGGACAAAGATTCGACTTTTGTTTAAAACTCTTTTGCAAAAAAATCTCACAACACTGATGACTTTATGATTTGCGAACGAATTTTTATAAAAAAGGACAAGATTCGACTTTTGTTTAAAACCCTTTTTCCAAAAAAATCTCACAACACTGTTAAAAAATCAAATGCTCGACAGAACTTGAATTATTTTTTAGCAAAATACTCATTTTTCTAGGATAGAAAAATAAGAAAGCCTTACTTAGAAGTTTTAAGAGCTTTTATTGAAGTCAACTGAAAGATGGAAAAAATTGTTATCTAT
>CCAG010011279.1:0-62564 GCA_001077435.1 Glossina morsitans morsitans | reverse complement strand
GATTGGCAGCCGCGATATGATTTAGTGGCACTATCATAAAATGATAGTATTCATTACAATTAGAGCCAATAACTGTCAACAGATGAAATAATCCGTAATTTGTTCGACATTGAAGCAATTTAATAAGAACATAATGCCTGGTACATCGGGACGGAGTTCTTATGTTCAGTTCATTAAGCAAAACCGTAAAGTTCACTTCGCCATTCCCGATCCAAATGCGTCTTTTCAGAAGAGACAGCAAACTAATAAGTTCAAGGCGACTATCATAGGGGGAAAACATTTGTCGAGCATCCAAACCTAAACCAAACAATACAAATCTTAAGAACAACTTCATAAGAGATTCAATACATTATAATTATGTGCCCGTATAATCACGGTATATATAAGAATAGGTCTAATTCCATTCCACAAGTTCTTTAGCAACTCTTAACAAAACCCAGATTTAGACTTATTAATCATCGAAAGGATCTGCAAATCCAAGTTCAATATCGAATCAGACGGTTAATGAATGGAATATTGTCCAGCAAGTGAAAATCGAAATAGAAATGCAAAGACACCGGGGTACACCTAAATAATTGTAACTTTTCACATTTAAACATTTCACTATTTAAAGTCATAGCATTATGCTTGCACTAATTCGATAATTCAATGAGATCGTCTTGGAGTAGGAGAATGTCACTTCCTACCTTAAAAGGCTTGACATGGGCAAACATCACAACAATAGAATTCTTTATACATATGCGCAAGTCATTAATAAACAATAAAAAACGAAAAGAGCCAAGATGGCTCCCTTGTGGCACATCTGATAGAACATCAATCTTGCGAGAGACGCAACCGTTAAAAATAACAATTGAGTAAGTCCAGGAATATACAGATCGTAGTTCAATAAAATTAAAGAGGAAGCCAATAGGACAAGAGAATGCGCACTCTATCATAGATCTTCGATAAATCAATGTATGTTATATCTGTTTGCTTTCTTGCCGAAAAAGCAAACGATCCATTACAAAGCAATTCCAAGAGATTAGTCTTCGTAGACTTACCCTTAGTAAAACCATGATAACTCGAATACACGGCTCAATTCTGCCCGCCACACTTATCACATTTCTAGGAGCGCAGTTATGAAGCGGTGTAATATAAGATTGTTTCCAGCTTTCAGAGAAGTATCACCTCATGAGGTAACTGTTAAGGGAACACACGAAAACCGTGGGCAAAAACGAACAATATGCGAAGGTACACCATCAGGACCTGGAGCACACGACGAGTGCTGAAAACATTATGCGCGGGAAAATTCCAAAGGTGTTTAAAAGGTAATCCTATTATCACTAAAACAACTTGCGAAAAATTCAGCAAAGAAATTACAAATCTCCTGTGGTTTAGTGGACTCAGTATTATCATAACTCCTAAATGAATGGAAACGAGAAACCTTCCTTTTAGAATTAAAGAAATTTGTAAAAGCTCTTACGGTCAACCAATAGATTATTTTCCATTTTCACAACATAGGAAACGTAGCATGTTCACCGAAGTGCATTACATTTATAACGCGGAATAGAACACTAATATAAAATAAAAGCATAATCTAGCAAAAGGCCGCTTGATTTATACTTTCTAAAGAATCTATTCCTTCCACTTCTAATTGCCTTTAAGTCATTATTAAGCCATGCGGGGTATTCATTCACGACAAGCACAAATTTAAAAGACACACACCAATAGGGGAATAATGCTACAATCAATATCATCGCCATTTATAAGTCGAATAGCACCACATAAAGAATTGAACAACAAATCATAATGAGTTTTATGGAAAAGATAACGTCCACATTTTGGGCCAGCCGCAAGTCTACGGATATTCAAAACCGTCGTGCTATTGAAAAGTACAAGATCCAGCAGACGGCCATTCAAAATCAAAAGATGATTAACTGTTTCAAGCCAAGGTCATATATTTTTTCCAATATTAATTGTTCTTGTTTCTTCGGTAACGATTCGGCACTTTCTGCTCGTTAAACAGAGTCACTTGTTCCCTTCCGATGTTAAACACCAGCTGCACTTTGGTCGACTAATGATTGATAAGAGGCAAGGAATTCTACAAAAAAATTAATAAGACTGACAGATATCATCTATGCGGAACCAAAAAATTATTATTTCAACAGTTTGCCTTAGGACAAATGACGTAAAAAGAATCTCGATATTGCGGTACCGCGCGAGTTATCGGTGAAAAATGTAATGAACACAACTTTTATCTGCCGATTACTGCAGAAACAGAATTGGTCCATTTTTGAAGAGATAAATAACAAGCGATGAAAAATGTGTTCCAGGATAAATGAAGCTGCACGAACGATCGTAAATTTCACAATATGTGATGTAACACTTTGAACTTATTTTAGAAAAAGTGTGCATTATGCTCCAATCCGGCAGATGATTGATTATACCGTTACCAACTATCACAATCAAAGCACACAATTAAGGTGAAGCATTCATAACCGGTCATAAAAGCCGTCACGACTCGACAAAAACTGAATCGGGTGGACATTCGCCGTATAGTCTTGACCCGACTCCATCCGATTACTGTTTGTTTTACTCTCTAATGGTATCAACCTACTTCAAACCAGGCCGAAGAAAATCTATTCGGATCAGCTTTCCATCCAGAAGTCCAACAGCTTCTATAAAAACATACGGTCAGTTCACTGAGGAAAGACGACGCGATCTTCTTTCTTGTGAAGAAAGTCGAATGAAAAATTGGATGAAATGCAATGAAAGTAAATAATGTCTGTCGGTGCTTTATCTAGGTAAAAACTTATAATGGAAAATTGAGTTGGGCTTACTTTCATGAATGAATCAACGTGTTGACTATTCGACGCAGATTCTTCTTATTCTTTCTTGGGATAAAGTAATCAAAAAAACTCCTTCACATATTTTTTTTACGATTTAGTGATTTAAACGGGTAACGATGATGTACCACGTAATAAAATTACACTGCAATTAGATTCCCTTTTTTAGTTTATTTCATTGGCTTACCTTATCACACAAATGTTTAAGAATGATTTAAATAGTGGCTGTAATAATGACGAAATTTTAAACAATCCACAAAGTCGATTTTCTGGACATATTTGTAGAGCCGTGCTTTGCAAGCTTATTATTGTTGTGCTTTGAAATAAAAATTTCTACAGAGCTTTGTGCGACTTTTTCGAAATATTAAAATTTGTGATTTGCGAACGAATTTTTATAAAAAAGGACAAAGATTCGACTTTTGTTTAAAACTCTTTTGCAAAAAAATCTCACAACACTGATGACTTTATGATTTGCGAACGAATTTTTATAAAAAAGGACAAGATTCGACTTTTGTTTAAAACCCTTTTTCCAAAAAAATCTCACAACACTGTTAAAAAATCAAATGCTCGACAGAACTTGAATTATTTTTTAGCAAAATACTCATTTTTCTAGGATAGAAAAATAAGAAAGCCTTACTTAGAAGTTTTAAGAGCTTTTATTGAAGTCAACTGAAAGATGGAAAAAATTGTTATCTATTCACTTTTACGTAACTCTACATAAATGCTTGGTACGTTTAGAAAAAAACGATTTTTTACGTTAAAATCTTACGTGATAAACTGTAAATTTTTCAAATAAAATTTTGTTTTCTGCTTCCTTAGTGGCTGCTTCCAAACTCCTACAATGTGTGGCAAAAAATTCATTATCTATAAAAAATATTTTCCTAGACACTTCGAGCTTTTTCCAGAAGAGACCATCTGCCTCCTGGAAGTTACAGCCTGATGTTTTATTTGTTGATTTCTGACTTCTCTAATACACTAAATTAAGATAGTTTCCGAACAAAAATACGGTGGCGTAGCTTTACTGAGACAACTGTTTGATAGATATGACGCTGAGAGCGATTGGAAGCTTTCAATGCTTTTGCTAAAAAATTATAAATTTACGATGAAGTTATTGGTGTTGCCTGTGAATATATATATTGTATTATACTTTTTCCTGCCATCTTTCCCACCACTTCAAAATACATGGAGCGTAAAAGCTGAGATAGACACGAAAAGGGGGGCATTCAAAAGTGCCTGCACCTCCTTCTCCTCAAAAGTACAGAAGAAAAAGAATCAGGAAAATTATTTAAACATTTAAGGGCACTTTTATGGTTCTCAGATTGCAGACTAATGACAACTTAATAAAAAATTTATTGTAATAAAATAACATATCAATAACACATTCTAAGCCTTCAAAAGCTTTTATCTCAAAACATGATTTTTCTATCTACGGAAGAAAGAATTCGTACAATTTTCATTTTAACTTGAAATTTCATTTTGTTTCTCTCATTTGCATACGAGTTACAATGTCTGTTCTATTCTAGTATTTTGAAAACGCAAACATCTAATTTGTGTATTGCTTAAATATTGCTTTTTGGTGGAGAACAATACCATTCAAACTCAGCATTCAAAAAAGTGTTCCAATTATTCGCCATGATCCATCGATAGTGTGCTGAATTTAAACGAGCAAGTATGCATAACGATAGGGCTGAGTGCATTGGGGACTCAACCTTATTCTCGATGCGACAAAATTGCATGAACAGAAGTTTCAATTATTAGTCAACATTCCTTGTTTTCCAGATCTGACTACCACCGACTTTCATATGTTTGCAAATTTGGGAAGTTTGTTATAGGCAAAAGGATTTCGATAAGGCGATGAGGTCATTGCAGTAACTAGACTATAATTTTAGACTCATGACAAGTCGTTCCACAAAAAAGCGATCAAAATAGTGGAACAACGCTGAACCGATCCTATCGTCATTGACGGAAGCAACGTAAGATAATGATGAATAAATTCGAAGTTTGCCAACTCTCGACCTCGATGATGTATTTAAAATCATTCAGCAAATTTATTTAACCATTTGCACAAAAATAAGACTAACCAGCCCATAAATTTATCCACGGAAAACACTCTGTTTAAACAAACATTACCAACCCCGCAAAATTGTTAGGAACATTTTCTAGAACATTCTTATACGTCAATGTAAGAATAATTACCATTTGCTAACAGACATCATTACCAACCTTTGCGACATCCAGAAAGAAACTTCAGGCCTTACGTGCATTCTTGGTCAGTTCTAAATGGATCTAAATATGTCCACCTTCAGTTTATCTTTTTTTTCTGATTTTCTTAAGATGAATATAAGATTCAGTCACATCCAAAATGTTTTACTTGTTTTGGGGTAGTAGACATGTCAAAGTTCGCACCTACATTTAAATTTTATATGCATGGTAAAATGAATTAAGAACGTAGAACATACAATTTTTCTTTTCAATTGTAAATATTTCAAAAATACCTACGCGAACGTGGGTGAACTAATCCACAAACTTTCTCTACGCACTTTCTACAAAAATATCAAAAAATATAAAAAAGAAAAATGGCAACTCATAACGAGCTAATGAACTTTCAAACATAAAGAAAAGGAAACAACGTTACTGCTTCGAAGATGCCGTAATGAAGTCATGTAACTATGAACATATTTCTGGACTTCTTTTTTTTTGCTTTGTAGTTATTCGAATACTACTTTAGAGGCTGACGTTTTCATAGGAAACGCTTTCCTTGCTAGACAATCATATTCTCATATACCTTGCAATACCCTCTTTGCTTTATCTCTTTGATTTATTGAAAGCCATAAAATAGTTGAAAGAATTCTGCTATTAAAGCTACATTTTCAGTAAATTATTCTATTCGAATCAACATCGACCAATTTTGAATTGAACACGCTCTTATTAATTACGAGAAACACGAACAAATTCCCATATTAAATTTCATTTAATCGGCACACATACTATGTTCTTTAAAATCTTGTACCACTCTGCATTCAATTTTGCAACGAATAACCTGTTTTTTAGGTGTGTTAAAAAAAAAAGAAACGAATGAATTCAATTCCGAATCGGTAGCCCTCGTAACTCCTTTCAGAAAGAAACAGAGTATACCTTCGACATGGTATCCTATCTCGTAATCTATATACTTGAAGACTCTTGAATTTAGTTACACAGTTATATCGCTCATCCTTGTCACAAAAGGACCATTAAATTTAATGTATGCCTGTAGCTTATTTTACTGAACCGACATCGTGGAAAGCGATCTAAATTGTAGGCAGTACGTCGGAGTGTGACACTTATAAACAAATGGTCGATTGAAATCACGTTTGTACCACAAATTTGAATTAATATTTGAATGTATTGAAAGTTAACAACAAAAACTCAACTTTTTGATCTTTCTTAGCTTGCGACCTAGAAAGTTTACGTAGAGCTACAGTTATAGAGCAAGATATATCTTTATCGAAATCTCGGTGCCAAAACTGAACACATTCATAATATCTCATCGTGTCTTCCCCACAGTTATCAAAAGAAAGCCACATTAAAACGAAGTGAATAAACACACTTTCTTCCCCATACAATTGTCTATAAACTGTGCAATGCAATACGAAGTGTATTAACAAATATTTACAAATAAAGAAGGACTTCGCATGTTTTAGCATAACAGTAGTGGAATCCTATTGTATTCTTTTTATTCTATACTTGTTTGTTGGAAAGTTATTCGCTGTCAAATTTCCGGTGCGTGTTGTTCTTCGATTTGGTTTTTGAGACACGCAGGCGACAGATCTGGTGCGCCCTCAACTGAATTATATTTTCTCAATAGCTCAATTTGCGAAAGGATTATACATGAACATTGGCACTAGCGACAAACGTTTGACGACGTTATCTTATTCATCTCTATAACAGGTAACAAACCGAAAAAACCGAAATGCTTTTTATACATTTACTGCAAACTGATAAGAATTATTTATCCTTCGTTGGCAAGCTTAGAAAGAAATTTGAAGATTATAGATGGTCTTCCCTCCACTCCTAGGCGCTTTATATGGTTTTAATATTATATTTGATTTGTTCTCATTAATTAGAAAAGATATATGACATACATACATATAAACACACGTTTTAATCGTTGCCACTCACCTCTAAAGAGAGACATTTGAGTATTTGAGTTGTTATGTGAGGTGAGTCATCACAGAAATCTCCCCCACCAAGATTGGCAAAAATAGATTGCAAAACCTTATCGTTGTGTTTAGATAAACTTGATATATGAGTTCGATGTTGTTTTAAAATTGAAAAGGGGGTTTCAGTAATGTGATCATTTATTTCAACTTTAGTGGAGGTCAGTGACAAAGGCACATCTGGTACTTTTGCGTTTTGATTTAAATCTGTTTTGTTTTGCTTTATTTGCATTTTATCACAGCTTTTACACATTTTATTGCTGCACAGGTTCTCGGGCGTCTCAAAATTCACATTGCAAGTTGACGATTTGCATGCCTTGCTTTGTGTTCCATCTGAGGTAAATATTTCATGTGCCGATATTTCATCTTCTTGCAGCAAAGTTAGGCACAAGCGACAAATATTACTCAATTCTTTTAAAATACCACACATAATTAACTTTTAGAACACTATTTCACAATCACTTTAAATAAGAAACTACCCAAAAAATAATTGTACATTCAAACAAAAACAAAGTCATCACCTTGTTAAAAATTCTAACTAAATGAAGCGTTTAACCCAGCCAAATTAAAAAAGACATTCCCAAAAAGAGCTGCCAAATGTTCTTTATTTTACGCAATGCCATATACCCGCGTACTCTTCGCGAAATCCCAGAAATTAAGAAGTTTACAGTTACACTGCAAATTATCTCAACACTGGGGGTATTTTGTAGAACAAACAAAATTGACATTTAGTATGTACTAATTACATTCTTCTCTTCTTTTTATCCATCACGGAGGAATGCATTAGGTTAACCGTATATCGACAGACATATGGTACATGTTTATATAGAAAGTAATAAATTGGAAAAAAAACAAGCTAATAAAGGTAAAAGAGTTTTGGAAAAACATGAGAAAGATCCAACGATATAAGCCTCAAGAACAAGCATCTTACACCAACTTGAACAAGAAGAGGCATCTTACATCACATTCAGGCGTTATACAAGCCATGTTTCTGAGTTTCGGCAGTTTTCGGTTTAGCAACCAGCATTCGGAATGCAACACACTTCTGAAGTACTTGTCTGATATAAATGATCACATATGCTTTCGATCGAAAGGTGGATTAGTACGTGTACAGGAATCGACTTGGTCAAATCTGTTTTCCGATCGTTAATTGAAATCAAGATTATGATATTAGTATGAGTCTATCAGCAAAATCTTGATATCCATTTTTTGATTGTAGACGGCTGTGCTCCATTAATTCGCCCCTAAAAACGCGTTAACAATTATTCGAAATGCATACGATATATGATGTTTGGGATGTAATAAACGATGTTAACGATCTTTAAAACGACAATTTTATGGCTACGATTATTTATTGTGCATCTGCCATCGTAATATAATTTCTTTTTCGTTTTAGAATTGTTCGTATTTTCACGTATTCGTGTTTGTGGTTACGTTCGTGCAAACTTTATATTTTCGTAGGTAATTTTATATTTCCGTAGGTAATTCAAAGACTTCCTCATTAATTCAAAATCCCATAAATTCATAAAAATAAAATAAGAAAGATCAGATTGGTCGTATATAACTCGGAGAAATACAAAATTATCAATAGGCGGGGCATATAAGTTGTTACCGAGTTTAACAATCTGGATTTTTTGCACGGTTGTATAAAACGTAACGCGATAGTAGTTTCAATACTGTAGTTAATAAAAGTTTGTTTGTAAAAGCTTGCGTCTCTAAAAATACTGACAAATCTGAAGTTAGAACTTAGAAAACTTGGAAAATTTCATACGAATCTAAAAACCTAGATATTTTTCCATAAAAATCCAAAATTTTCCATAAAAATTAGAAGTTTGGCAACTGTGCCAAGCCTGCTTTTGACTAATAAAAACAACTCTGACTGCTTTATTTTATGTGCCTATGTAAGCAACAAAAGAGTAAGTGTGTGGCAACACAACTTATTGCATTCTGTTAAATGGCAGCACCAACGTATTGTATTCTGTTAAATGGCAACACCGACGTATTGTATTCTGTTAAATGGCAACACCGACGTATTGTATTGTATGATACAGATATAAAAGTGATGTCAATTTCACTTCACGTATAGCAACAAACAAATTTGTCAGAAGTTGTTCTGAGAACAAAAAGTAAAAATGTTAAATTGGCAGAATGTGCGGATGCACTGGAAAAAAGTAGCTTTGGCCTCCTTGCCTATAGCGTACGGATTAAATGCTTTAAAAAGTAGTTATGAGTAAGATTTTTATATATGTACATTTAAGTTTTAAGTTAATTGCATAAAAAACTTTTTTTCCTAGAATTTCAAAATACATGCGGACAATTTGCAATGACGTAAAAAATTCATCCGGCAGCAGCAAAAATGTACTGGTTATATTGAACCCAGTAGCAGATAAGAAAAATTCTGAAAAAATGGTAATATTTCCAAATAATTTTTTTGGTAGCCGTTCGCAGTATTATTCCACTGCTTGTAGTATGATATTTTGACAAAGGTTTTTCAAAATTGGCTTGGTATTTAAAGGTCGATTTCATTATAATTTCGACCTTTTCTCCAAAGTTAAAAAATATATATTTTGATAATATACATATTCTGTTCTTGCCTATTTTTCCTTAGTTCAGAAAGTTCTGCGAACCTGTCCTTCACTTATCTGGTTTTACTGTGGATATTAAGAAGACGAAACATGTAGGCCACGCAAAAACCCTTGTCGAGTCCTTAAATAGCTTACCGGATGTTATTATTGTGGCAGGAGGTGATGGCACTTCATCTGAAGTTGTGACTGGGTTATTGCGCAGAGGTGTACCACCATGTCCAATTGTTTTACTTCCATTAGGAGAAAAAAGCAATACAGCCTTGAGATATTTGCAACATGTACCAAATTCAAAACTTGAAACGGTTAAATGCTTAATTAGCACTCTGCAACCGTTAATCGAAGATCGAACTCAGTTCTGTAATGTAGTTAAGTATGACATAATCGACAGTGACGCACATGAGGTTCATAAGCCAATATATGGTTTGCAGAACTTTTCATGGGGTTTGCTACGCGATATTGAAGCGAAACAAAGTAAATATTGGTATTTTGGATACTTAAGACATCATGCAGCCGCTTTATTTAATGCATTTTCTGATAAACTTCAGTGGAACATTAAAGCGAAGATAGTGCTTACACCACCGTGCCCAGGATGTTCAAATTGTAAAATGCCAACTAATCAAAAACCAAAAATTTCTTTTGCAAATTTTTACGCAACGAGATCAATAAGCGAAAAGACAACAAATTTTATTAATGAATTTTGTAACGCGGAAAAAAGTGAATACGTTGAAATGAATCAAATCGACATATCCTGCAATAAGAACTCTGATTCTTTTTTCGAGCTTAAGACAGATTTAGTGAAATCATTGACTCCAGGTTTCAATTTCCTCGGCAATATCTCCAGCGTTGTACATCGGTCGGTTGAACCAGCAATATCGTTAAAAAGTCGTACAATAAAATTGTATCCTTCAATACAAGCCAGTACATATTATATAGATGGTGAAGAATACGACGTTCGTCCTATTAAAATATCTCTTATACCCAATGCAATTAAATTATTCTGTTAATTTTTTTTTCATACAATATGTGAAGAGACATTACTTTAGTAAAGGATATAATATAGTGCTGGTATTCGATAACTCGGATGTTCTCTTTATTTTTATTGGTTTTTTGGTTGCGTGGCCAGAATTTTTTTTACTATGAAAACCGTTATAATCAAATACAAATTCACTGGTCGATCGAGTGATGTCTACAAAAATTCGTTTTCGTTGTGTTTGTTTGTTATATTTTCGATAAATTGGAGGAATGTATATCCTGCGATCGTGGCACTTGGTTTTAAAAATATTAATCAGCCTACTATGATCTGATTTAAGAAAGTTTATGAAAATTTAAAATTATAACGGTAAGAGAAAGGCCTGCTTAATTGGAAAGCTACGTCCTCGCCTGCTTAATTGAAATACACTAAATGTAATTTATTTGAAAAAGGCTTAATTACACGAAAGTAGACTACAAATTACTGATTTTCAAACAAAATGTAAGAGTAGATTTGTTGCCATAGTAAAAAAAATCTTAAGGAATTGCTTTATATTACGCTTTTCTTAAGTTGTTTGGTGCTTCTTGACCATATAGAAGAAAGTTAATACCTATGTAAAAAGAATCATAGCAGACTTTTAGATTTCAAGATGGTACATTTTCTATTTATCGCTTTTATAGCATTAAAGGTTTGAACTAAGGTATTGCAAAATTACAAAAACAAAATTTTCCATATTCATTAATTTTATTTTTTGGAAAAACCTTTTTTCTGAATTGGGATGCAACTCGGAATTGTTAAGCAAATTTGAACATCAAATGGATCCTTTTTAAATTTGATCATTTACTAATTGCGGCGTGTAGGTTTAAGTATATCAAATTGTCACTTTTTTTTAACTTATGAAAGTGCATTTGTATGTATAACATATAAATAGATTGACCAAATTATTCCTTAAATCAAAGCTGATATCCAAGTTTCAATCTAAACTAAATATCACACATTTTATTTATTTATTTTTAATTTCAATTTTTGGTTTAACATATTGTGTCAATCGACTAATTTTTGACAAGAACTTTTTACACAAATTTAAAGAGATGTATGTATATGTAACTGTTGTCTATTATGATAGAGTGATCATTAAGATTTATTTTCATAAAAAATGTGATGTTGTGCTGACAATGAAAGTTGAACAACAATACCTCTGCTGTCTATACGTCAAGCAGCTCCACAAGAAAAGCTTCCATTCGTAAGTTGTCCGCATGACTTAAGTTCGGTAAATACTTCCGTAAAAAATCCTGGTTCAGCATTTATTCTCAACATCTTATTGCTCAAACGGTTAACAATCACCAAACATCTAAAATATAATTATCTTTATTACCATGGGGACATTAGCTTTTAGGCACGTTTGAGTGCCCTAATAAATACAACATTCTAAAATTGTTCCAAGGATTATTCTCCTTTTTTTTTATATCAATATTTCAAAAACACAAAAGGAAACGTAAATGTTTGCCAAAAGGTCAATTGTTCGATGCTTGGTTTAAATAACTGGTTCGATTCTAATATTTGGTTAAAACGACTTACCTATCCCAAAACTTTTCTTTTGAATCTTCCACCAAAAATGGTTTTAGAGGATAGCTAATTTCATTTCCCATATAAGAATATGAAAGATAAAGGCAGGTCAAAACAGCAGCTTGAAGATCCGATTCCTTGGTTTCCTCTCCATCGACCAATTCACGTACAAGCATATAGACGAACACAACGTTTGCAGGATTTATAAAGGCGACGTCCTTCATACATTCATGTAATATATTTTAAAAAGAAGTTTGCATTAGAAAATATATTATATCCGGTAAAAATATTCTTTTAAGTAGACCAAAAACTAGTAAGAAAGGCTCGTTTTTGATAATTTCGTATATCATTTACCTTAAGTCAGTCAGTGCATAAAAATTTCAAAATACCTTGTTAATTCACCGATTATTTGAAATGTTAGATACTAAATGTATAGGTAATTATATTGTCGGGTTTTAAGAAGACGATAAAAAAACATGAACTCGAAGATATATATTTTTTCCACCTTTTTGATAGCCATGAACGGGTAATTAAAGTCAACATTAAATATACACAGAATTATCTGTTGAACGTAGGGGCTAAAGTATTACATTCGAGTTTATTAGTGTTAGTACTATTTGGCGTGTCTTGCAGTAAAATGCTGATTGCCCTCATGCTGAAAAAACAACTTATAGTACCTTTTCGCATATTGCATTCTACGTTTTTTTTAATGACTGGCTCAATTGCGTAGTCCCCGTTCGTTTCGCCGTTCGGATTAATCCTTTTTGTTCTTATTACGCATTTTTTCTCGACAAATGTAATTTTTGTGTTACGTAATTAGTCTTGCCATTACTGGTGAGTTCGGCGTTATGCTAAGTCCTGTTTGAATTACTTGGCCTATTTATTAAAGTGTGTGCTCAGCGAGCTAGGTTATCCTCTCTTCTATTTATGAAATCTGTTTGTCGAGGATGGCGCACGAGCTAAGATATCTGACCTCCTTAGCCTGGCTGTTGTTGTACAATACCTTCAAGGATATTGCCTAAGACAAGGCTTCAAATGCGCTGTGCGTAAAGTCGAAGCTAAGGCAATAGCGGTTGAATTCAGATGTCTAACTTCCCTTCTGTAATAATTTGGAATGGCGTTTAGCCTAACATGTTTCACCGCCCTATAAGCCACTCGGGGTACCAAAAAGCTAAGAAGTCACGTCCCCTTAACGTAGCTGTCATCTCTGTTGTTCAGGGGTGGCACGTAAGGATGTCCGACCCTATATTCGTCAAATCTAGATCGCCTCCTATCCGCATTTGTTTTCTTAGTTTTACACCACTTACCTGGTTGTTGGGCGTCGTAACGCAACTGAGAAAATAATTGTAACGCAACTGAAATGCATTTATGAAATGCAAATTGATAAATGGTCGCCGATAATCGTGTCTTAGGCAAATGTTCAGGCTCTTACTTGCGGACGCGGCTAAACTGCCTTAAGACATTAGGCTGATTAGAAACATATGCACTTAATGTGGTTTCCAATGCAGCAAATTTTCAAGTATTAAGAACGACACCACAAGACCATCCTTTTGCTAATGAGCAATACAAAGAATATGATAGAGAATAATATAAAGAAGAATTACGTGTAGTGGGGCTTTATTTTTAAATACTAATTGACAAAGATTATATAGTGAACCAGAGCAAAAATCTTGCCATGTCACCAACAGGATATTCCAAGTCTTCAACTGCATTTCTGTAACAATTATCAAAAAATGGCATTTTAGCGAACTAGCGAAGTATATTATTTTCTAACTAGTGAGAAGTTCTGAATAGCATTGTTCCTCTGCTGACTCCCTTGGAGCTTAGACAATCGTAATATTAAGATAGAAATCTATAATGTTGCACTCATAGTTTAGATAAGTGATTAGTAATGATTAATGGATTTTGAAAGGGAATAAAAACTAAAACAAATAACTGAGCTTTAAAAAGTTTATCGACAAGACGAGTTCTCATTTAAGTAATTTGCTACTACTTTACAAATTATTTTAACACCATGTGAACATTTTGCGCTTTTTTATATTTTTTGCCTCTACTAGAGGCAGGGTTATTAAAAACTTGACGCAAATATCTTGCTCGAAATTTATTTACCTGCCAACCTTGAAGTAGAAGGCTTCTATCGACAGCCCTTAACCACATGACAGCATCCCCAGCCTCGAAGTTTCGCAGCTTTTTGCATCGGTAATGCAAAAAAATTCCTAAGCATTTTAATAATTCGGAGGTGGATGCCTGTAATGAAAGAGTTTCACATTACATTTTATCTTACCAAATGCAAAACATCAATTAACCTCAGGATTCACACACAGATGTCTTTAACAATTTCGCTGGTTTTTTTTATAAGCTATTTTTTCAGTTTGTTAGAACCCGAATGAAAAATCTAGTCTTCGTGTGTTGATAAAACGTTCCTTTTTATGAGAAAAAAGCTGTTCAGCAGCGGCTTAAGAAATGTGGCAATTTTTGTCTATCGAAAAGAGTAAGTTGTCGGTGGTTTGCTGATTTTAAATGAGGTCGTACATACGCCGGTTTTGTTGCAGATATTGGATGGAGAAAAGAAGTGATTATACCAGGAAACGTAAAGAAATCCTGGAAATTATTTTAAATAATCTAAAATTTAAGTTGTAGGGAGGTTGATATCTTGAAAATATCAAAAATCCGCGTATTTTTTACTCCGCATGAAAATTTCAGTATGTGAAAGCTGTTTTTGAGGTCGGTGGTGTATTTTTTGGCAGTGCAACAAAATCATCGTGTCACAAGATGTATGAATTGAAGTTGGAATTGCTATCCCACCAATCTTAATCTCCTGACCCTGGTCTCTTCATTCTTCGGAGAACTTTGTCTGTACGTAAAAGATTTAGATTAAGCGATTCGGTAATTGTGCAAAGAAAACCGCACTTTGAGTATCTTGAGAAATCGTCATGTAAGAAAAAGTCTCGACAGGTTAGAAAAGTATTAGATTGGGTGTGTCACTCTTGAAAGAGATTCTGTCTTGTGCAAACTCGACTATTACAAAAAAAAGATGCAAAATCTTAGTCTTCTTGGGATTTATTGTTTCATATGCCGTATAGGAATTATGTATTCATGATGTTTTTACTCACTGTAGACACATTCGTGCGAAAAGTTTTAATTTGCGAAAATATTCCATATCCAAACAATACCTTTCAAAATTAAATAAAAAAGCATGAAACGACATAAAAAAAATAATGTCGTTGCGGTTAAAATGTCAATGCAAGGAAATGAAATATCTTACAGCTGAATATCTTTAGATCTATGTTACTTAAGGACAAATGATCTAAAAACTTTTCTTAACACGTTCGCGGACATTAAAAATTTCAGGGAGCTGCAAAAATAGACAGGCAATTATTTTTGGAACTAGTTGTAATATCCAAAATCTGATTATACATATATTATAAGAGTAGTCAGAACGGAGAAAAATAAAAAAATAAGAAAGTACTTAATGAATCAATTGGTCATTACTTTGAAATGTAGATTAATTACAAAAACTTAAGGTTACATGAAATTAAATGAACAAAAATTGGCTTTAAAGTTTGAATGCTGTAGCATTCACGTCATTTTGCATCACTATGAAAATGAATGCCATACCATTCGCGTCCGCAAACGTGTTAAAGGCTGTTAACAATTCCCTGTTCCTTTCCTTAGCCCTTTCATGACAATATTTGTAAGAGCAAAGGGGCGCGCTTGTATGCGTTGAGTAACAACAATAAATGATATGAGCAAATATTGGTCGGCAATAATTACCTGTATAACAGTTTTCCTCGGAGCATGATTACTAGTTTTTTGTTGGAATTGTGATGGCAATGATAATGCTAACGGTTGTTTTTGTACAAGTTTGTTGTGTGACAAAATACTACTCGTATTATTTACTTTAACAGCATCTGTACCGTTAGTTATTTTTTCATTTGAAGTCGTGAAATATTGTTTATAAGAATCGTTATTGCTGAGATTATGATGTTCCTCTATGTAATTAATATTTTGCTGTACATTTTTGTTTTTATCACTCACTGCCGCACAATTACTATCGCGATGCTGTGTTTTTAAATTAGTTGAAGGCAGATTTGTGGATTTTGATTTATTATCAACCTTCTTCTTATTATGGGACGCTATTTTCTTCCATGACAAAGCGTTAATGAAAAGCGAATGTTTTTTAAAGTTTTTCTCGATTGTACTCTTTTCTGATAATATGGTCGCATTGTCGTAATGAGAATCCAAATCATTATTAATTGTTTCCTTGGTACTATTGTTTATATGATGAATATTATTCGAATTAATATAACTAAATTTAATATTTGAGCAGCCCGATAGATTGTAATTGCCATTCTTAGAAAATTGGCTACCGTGCACGGCTTTATTTTCACGATTTTTCGCATTATTTAATTGTTCATACGAATAATTGTTGAGTTGCGAGTCCGCATAATTTAAATGCTCTGGAAAGTGATCATTTCTTAATTCATTTTGTGGATTGTATGGCAGATGACGCTGGGCAGAATAAACGGAATTATGACGTTCTTTCGGATTTAAACTGAGCACAGTTCCCATTATAATTTAAACCTTTATCTGCAATCAAAAATGCCTACATATTAAAGTCCGAACATAGATGAACTGTACATAATCAATTATATATATATTAAATTTGCGAAATCTTCAACCAAGTGATTATCTTAAGGGCACTATAAACACTACAAACACTACATTTTTATAGAAATGTCACATTTTGAGCAATCATTCCCGGACCGAATCAGCCTTAGAAGAAGAATCAATCCTATAGCGTGGATTATTTGCTTGCAACAACAACCACGACTCCAAAAGAAGTTCATTTTAGAAATGTCTCTTCTTATTGCATTGTCATATAAAAAATGATAACAAAGCTCGTGCTTGGTAGCAGAAATGCTTGCTAGCAGTACAGTTGTTGGTCTTATGCACATCACAGGGAAGAATATTGTAAATTCTACATTGATCATTTCTTTTCACTAGAAATACGAATCAAGGATTATGTGAAAAATAGGCTACCGATTCTCAAACAATTTGGCTGTGCTTGTCTGAAATGCTTACTGTTGAAAAAATAAGATTGAAAATTAGTACTTAGTTGATGATCGTGGATGAGGTTTGGAAATAAGCGTGCGCTTCTAACGACAGCTTTGCTAATAGCTAAATAGCTGCAGCTGCAGCTTTCTGTTAATTTGCATCGTTACAAGTGTTGAAGCCTTTCAATCCCGTTTACGCAATCCCAAAGTACTAACTTGGACAATTTTTGGACATTGGAATATTGTCAATATATTTTCCTTAACTTTTACAACATTCTCCTTTGACCGTTTTCACGAGATGCTACTTTAACCTTTTGTAAGCCCTTATTGAGTAATTTAATATTAAACCGACAAGAAATTCTTGAAGATTAAGAAAAAATGGATGGAAAGATTTTGGAAGCAGGGTCCGATTTTTAAAAACATTGCTGAAAATTTAAATGCTAAATTAAGAAAAATTTGTCAAAACGGATTAATTGCGTGCTGCAGAATGCAAGTTATGAGAGTGGAACAGGCTTTTGTGATGTAAAAGGCAAATATCAAAACATCAAAGGAAGAACTTTTTTCAAAAAATCGAAGCAACGAAGCTTTAATGTCAGCAGCGAATTTTCCAACATCCAAAAGTGTATTTTCCACTAATGCTCTGTGATTACTTGGCCGCGTTGCATTAAGAGCGTTTGAAAATTACTAAAAGAATCAGCACCGGATAGCAAAACACCAACAACATGCAGAAAGACATCCTAAGACGATATTTTAGCACAGATCATTTCTGACGAAGAAGAGGAAAACACTTCGTTCCTATCACATACTCTATGCTTTTTATTTGACTGATGCGGAGTAATCTTACTCACGATTTCATTTTTCTTAGACTTTGTGAAATGGCCCCCTGTCAAGGAGCAACATATCTACTGTCCTTAAATCCAAGAAAATTGTCTCTTTATCAACAAGCAACATCAAGCAAGCAATGCGCATTCTTAGTTACATTTTTAAGTGCCTTTGTAAGAGGCACTGCAAAAAGAGGTCTGATAGGAACGTTTGTTGACACTTGTGGGTAGTTCCATATCTATTATACAAGAATAATAAATATTTCAAATCCTGGTCATTAGCAAAACTTTTAATTACGACAATTCCATAAAGTCGCCCTCAAGACCTATTTTAAGTCTACAAAAACTTAAACTGCAAAACCGCTTAATTACCAAGTCTCATATTTGGGCGAAAAAACATCAACAAAACGGTAGTTGATTTTGCGATAGGTACTCTAAATAAGTGCGCATAAGTTTTCACATTCATCGATATTAAGTGATTTCCAATTTATTATGTACTCATTTTTTTTTTAAAAATTATTTGCACAGAAAGAGAAAACTTCGAACATTTAAAATTTAAGATTTTGGAAAAACAAGCTTTACAGATATTCGGAAGATAATTAGTTAAAATCTGCTAGAGGTGCTGTGTGTAGCCTCAGCACTTGTTTTGAAGCGTGCAGCTTTAGCATTCACCATCCGAAGTAAGCATCATTATCACATCGTTAAGAGTCGGCATGTACTAGACTTTTCCTTCTATTTATAACAGCACCAAGCACTATTCTTGATCAACACTACATTCCGTCGACTTAGCTTTCTCGGTCTGTCCGTCAGTATGTTGTTTGTATGTGCATGTGTCTAAAAAGTGCGGCGACACATTAAAGCTGCATATAAATGATATTATTTAAACGCCACATATAAGAGTTCCCACATCTCCCGCTATAACAGCCAAATAACGTTCAACATTAGAATAAATGTTTTAAAGGACAGCACGAGAATACGCGTTATTCAATTAAAAACGCGATCAAAAATAGAACAAGGACGAATGGCAGAAATATTAAACAAATCTCTATGCAAATATTTCCCGTTATTTAAAAGGTTAACGCAACAAAATCTTAGAATTTTTATTTACTGACTAAAGATTATACATATTCAAGGCAAATAAAGCTCTTTGTAAGGCTCCGCTGCTATAAACAGACATATTTTCAACTATTTGGATTAGAGCAGGAAAAAGCCGAACTCAGTAAAAAAAAAACACGGAAATGAATAGTGAATAGTAGTAGTTCCTGAACTACTCCTTAAAATACAAGTTAAATGAAAAATATTAACCCTAGTAAGAAAGATGGTGTTGGAGGGCCCTTAAAGTTGAGCTATGTGAATGAAATGAATATATGAATTCTCCTTTTTTTGATAGGAATGTGTACGAAATGAATATGTGAATGCTCCTTTTTTTAATGTTTTCTGAAGCACATATACTTGATGCCGATCATGAGCGCTCCGACGACTGTACCATTTCCTTTTGAACTTATGAATGTTTGTTTTCTGTTATTAAGAATTTCAAATTCGCAAAGATTGGAGTATGGGAAACAAAACAATCTTAAATAAGTTACTCAGTTCAGGTGTGGAAATGAGTAACCTCTGCGAAAACAAGTTCAGAATTGCTTAAGAATTCCAAAACTCCTCAATAACAAAATATTAAATTTTTTTTTTCATTAGGTACGATTTGTATTATATACTAAGGGAATATTTAGCTTTATTGGGATAAATCTCGGATACTACAAAAGTTCATATTTCTTACTTGCCCTTATTACTTTCCCGTATTAATTAACTGTAAGTTATTCCTTTTTGATTTCTCACCAATATTATTATGACTAGATAGACATTCGTGTCCTAAGGAAATTATTAGAATTACGTCTTATCTTAAAGTTATTGTTAACAAAAATTTGTAGAGCTGCAAATGGCGCTTAGTTCAATTCGTCACATATACTTCAATACTTCACATTATCCCTGATATATAAGTATGTACTTTATTTATTACACAACTAATACGCTTTATTAATAACGTATTGCCACAAAAAAAAAAAATTTGAAATATAATATACAAACATTTTATTCTAAACGCAACACAGACTTCTCTCCCGATCAACAACTTTAAAATCCATTTCCCTTTTTCTCTTTTTTCTTAGTTGTATTCCTACCAAAAAAATGGACGGCAAGGGTATGAAGCATGGATTAACTTTGTCTATAAATACATATGAAACATAAATAAATGTATCCACCTCCCCTCTCACGGTGGTTTCAAATTACAACAGAACAAGGCTTAGAAGCGAATCTGTTATTAAAAGAGGCTATTGACAAACCTACGAGTGGAATCAATAAAGTTCCGTTTTACTTATGCACTTAACACTTTAACTAAAAAAATATTTCGTCCCTGAAGATATTTATTATCCGAACAATGTCCATGATTGTTTCTTATTTAATATTACTATGTTTATTGAAATCCTCTGTTTCCTGTAAACATTTTCTTATGCTTTTTTTTTTAAATTATTTTCCATCTTAGAACGATTTGCAAATTTTTAATTATTATTTTAAAAAAAATTCCTTATCACTTTTTACCTTAATAGTATTATTCTCCCGTTTTCTTTTTTTATATATATTTTTTTTCTAATGGTTTAAAAAGTTTTTCTTTTCTTTCGTTTAATTTTTAGATATTTTTCTGCAATGCAATACTCTTTTAAAATTTCATAAATTTGCTGTATTGATTTAACTTTGCGCAGAATCTCCTCTAGAGAGTGGCTATTAACGAATTTAGGGGTTGACTTTTACGTCTAAAATGCAGACAAAGCCAGGCACACACTCATATGCATACTAACTTAAAAAAGTTACGTCTACAAATGGAAGCTTATGGAAAAGCCTTTTATTTACACTTCCAGTTCTTCGCTTTTTTGCAATGAAAAAAGCCAAGATTCATTTGCAAATTAAGCATGTTAACCAAAAAGTTATAATTTATACACTTCACGTACATATGTACACATATATAAGATCTTTCATTACAATTTCGTAAATATTCGAAATAATATCTAAACTTTGCTCTTATATTTTTAAAGAGTCGGATGGTTTAGTAGTTAATTTGAATTGGGCTTTTGTTAATTTTCAGCTGAACACGTTTCGAGTTTCAATCTGGATTTTTTAACCAATTTTATCATCGACAAGGTGTTTAAATATTGATTACAATTAATTGAAATTTTTGCATACTTTTTGATGTTATTGGGGACGGCATTTGCCATCCCGCTTCTCGACATCTAGACTCCACGCATACAAAAGCCTAAGTAGGCTTAAGTAAGCCAACTCGGAAATTTACCCTGAATCCTCGATTATCCCGAAAACATGCATGCTACCAAAAAAGCTTAGATCTTTTTAGCTAAGGGATAATAACACCAGCATGCCACTTTATACTGCTATCCAAAAGGCATTTTGTGAACATATTTTGAGTACACTGGAAAATTTTGCAACTTCAAAAAGCGATTGTTAATGAAACAAATTTTAATACAATCCCGCTTTACATAGGTACAGCAATTGTATGTGGTGTACGTATCGCACATATAAACAAATATTTCTTGTAAATTGAAACCTTAGTCGCACTTGTTTCAAAATTTTGTTTTCGATCTTACCATACGGTAACTCCGTTCATTTTCTTCTAATAAGCACCTCCAATGACCATCGAAACATTTCTTCAATAAGTTAAAATTATATTTCGAGCGATTTAAAAATAGAAATTCAAATCAATACTGTTTCCTTAAAAGCAATTTTTTCAGAAAATTGATCGATGACAACTACACATCTTTCCAGAAAATTTCTGTTGTTCTATGTGCAACGATATAGCAAATGGGACCAAACAAAAAGAGATGTTACATCTTTATTTCTTTCTTGAAAAAGGTGAAAAAAAATTTTTGTGTACTTTAAGATTTGTACATTCATACATAAAAATAAGATGCTAAAAAATTTCTTTTTGACTTCAAATATATTTAAAAAATAAATGGTATTTTTAACGAGCAAAAGCAAACTCGACGCCTTTATCAGAGCACTATTTATTAGCATTCTTCATGATTGCTTTTAGTTCTCACTTCAAAAATTCCAAGTACCAATTTGGACATTGGCTGACGTCAACACGAGTCTTTTTCTCACGAACACAGCGCCAAATGATCAAAATTTTTGGCGAGAATATATTCAAAAGCAAATTGAATTCATTCGAAAATACGATGTGCGACATCCTCCGTATGCAAAATATTTGATCTAGTTTGGAATTAAATTTCCTCGACCATTTTCCAAAACGCAATCTCTTACCACTTTTAGAGTAAAATTCTTTTTCCCCTTTTCAAAATAGAAATTTCCGCATCAAAACTAAACCGAAACTTATTATAAGCTATTAAGAATGATAATACTACGCAAATGCTTTTTATCGTCCTAAATGATTTTTTTGGAGTTTTGAACCGATTGACTCCAAAATCCAATGCTCCGTGAGCACACTTTCTAATGAACCGCATATATATATATATATATGTATACGTGGTGTGAAAAATAATTTAAGAAATAATGTACAATTCGGATACTTTACGTTCTTATGTACCGTTTTTCTCTGTTTCCTTAATTTTGCATAACTATGGTATCATTTTATTAATATAATATAATATCATTTAATTCAATTTGTTTTGTAAATATTATTCAAAATTAATTCAAAGAGCACACACACGTTGTACTAGTTTATCAACTTAATATCAAATCCGTCAAAGAATGGATGTTCTAGAACATCTTTCGCTGATATACGATGTACAGGATCATAAATTAACATTTTTTGAATTAGATCAAGACCTTCGCTACTAAGGTTTTTAAGTTGATTTGTTAACTGATTAGACGACCAACAAGGAAATGTATTTTTGTAATCCGGTAGAGATGTAACGCCAGGCCATATTTCCTCTGTAGGTGTTCTTAATATTCTGCAATAAAAAATGTGGAATTAATGATCATTTCATTCATTTATGTTTTATATGGCTCTTCTTCTGTAAAAATAATTAAATGCAAGTTTCTAAGGCGGTCCCTCTGAAGACAACTACATTTACATTTAAAAATCAAATTTTCATTGGAAGGTATATAGGAAAATTGTACTCGTTCTTACAACTATCCATTCTTTGATAACGACAACTTCAACCTAAAAAATTATAATTCCGGAAGACACTCTTAAATAATATTCTAACGCCACCCACATTTATGCAATGTAGTAACCAAGAGAAAAGATTGCAATATTTTTGTGAACCGCGCCCGGGCATTAAATATCGCTCAGCACAATTCATTCATACGAAGATTTTTAGAAACAAGGTTTTATACGGTAAGTGGTCGAAAAAGTATTGCGATCCCAATGATTTCCAATAGCGTTCGCCCTTGGATCGGAATACGACAACATACCAAATTTTATCAAAATATCCTAAAAACTGCGATCTATAAGGTAAAGGAACAGACAAGAATCATTTTTTGAACCGATTGGTATAATAAAAGGTACGCCCATCTCAATTCCTGCTGGGTGTTGTACACATCCGTACAAACTTAATACTCTTTTACTAAAAGGTGTAATGTGGAAAAACATTGTAACGTTTATTAATTCAGTCGAAACTATTAGCCTTTTGTAAATGAGCCGAACTTCCAAAAAAATTGCTGAATTGTCTAATAGAAGTTTGACAGACTTTTCGCGGGTTGCTGAAGAAATTCGCAATATTTATATTGAAAATGTTCTATCAAAACTAGCAGCAAGCAAATGATTGAATGAAATTTTGACATTGACATGCGTTCTGCAATTATTTCGCTCTCTGCAAAACATAGTTTTCAAAAGGCTTTTTTTGAAATATGGTTTTGATGTCAGCTTTCTTTAATGATAGCAAACTGATTTTACCAAAGAAATTGCAAAGAGTTTCCAATTAAAGTGGAACGTATTTGGTTTAATAAGATTTAGTTAGGAGGTAAAAACGGTGTATCAGCGCGAAAAAAGCGTACTATTGACATTTTTTTTGGAATATAAGGAAAGTTAAGAGCTGTTCTCCCGAGGCATCTTGAAGAAGTGAGCATTTGAGTGAAATAGTTCAATGTTTGTTCAAACAAGGCACCGCTTTTGTTAACAAAAAATATATAAATTAGTTTTGATCGAAAACACTCTACGCAAAAGGTTAAATGAAAGGAATGAAAATCATATTAGTTCTTCCGTGGGCCGTTCTAACAATCTTATTTCAACAAAAAAGCTCTAAAGTTTCAAATGACGGTAAAGGGCGCTACAATTATGTTTAGAAAATCGAGTTGAAACAAACATCTTTGTATGTTACTCTTCACATTTAATGCATCATTAAAGTCAATAAAAAAAGTTGAATTTCTGAAAAATTCACAATGATGTTAACTCTTAAAATATGGAAAAAATTGTGGTTGAATTCTAGCAACAATTCGACAAGATTATTTATTTATTTATATAGTCGTTACTTACTGTATCTCTTGCAAGTTAGTTACTGTAGGTTTGTTTTATACGCGTCATGCATACTTTTCACAGCAATTTTAAGATGGCCTTCGTAGACGTATTTATCGAATGTCAAGTCAGTATATATTTCGAATATATTGAGCTCCTTACTTTTTTCGATTCATATTTGAGAGCGGATGACTGACGATTTTATAAAATAAAATTAGTCCGACTTGAAGGGGTAGGAGAGTACATATCGAAAGAAGTAAAAGCATTATATGCAGTTGAAAAATGCCGCGCTTTAAATACCCAATTCGCCTTACAGAGTTCCTCATTTATTTTTGCAATAAAACATCAAAAACTATGTTTTGTTTTCAACTAAAGCATTACTTTCATTATAGTTCTTACATGGGAGAGGACGTAAAACCTACACTGACTGATGAGGCCCGAAAAATAGCCCCATGCTGTTAAAATTTGGTATAATCAATTTCTTTCTCACATTGTTATAATGGCCCAATTTTCTTTCATTAATAAATATTAAGAAATAGGACCTAAACATTAAGAATATATTTTGAAAGAATTTTCTTAATGGATTTAAATATGTCTGTGCGTCTCTGTCTGACGTCTGCCGAATAGTTTTGTATTTAGTCGCATATTTTCAATATATTTTACTGAATTTCTGCACATGACATTGCATGGTTCGGCCAAAAGACGAATGTGTAAAACGTCATATGTCGTTGGATGTTGGCAAGACTGCCTCCGTGTAGATAATGCGAAGTATACGTGCCAAGTCTTGTAGGTTATATTTCTGTGTATTACATGCTTTGTTCTACGGCGGATAAAACAATCCATCAGTGTGATATCTCGGACTTCAAAATACGGCAAATTGTTGGTGAAAATAAATTCTTTTAACGTTCCACGAGCGTCGAAATCCATTGTAATGACAGCGTATACAAAACATGGCAAAACATCATCGGCGGAGCGAAAAGCGGTCGAAACCCTAGCTTAACTGTTGGACACAGATGAATCTTAAAAACAGACAACTACTGCAAACGGCAAAAGTAACGGCAGAACTTAACACACACGTGATTAATACTGTCTCGGCAAAAACAGTACGGCAGAAGGCACGCAATTGCTAAACCTTTTATTAGGGAAGCCGTTGAAAGAACGTGCTATGCCCCGAGGAATCATCGTTTACATTGTTCCTTGCAAACGGTCAGGGTTATGTATGGAGAGCAATAAAACAATCTTACGATCCGGACTATGTGCTCACTACAACCAAGCATGAAAGAAGTACCGCTATGATTTGGCCGGCTATATCGTTTCCAGTTGCTCGTCTCCTTTACATCGCTGGCTTGACTTGATTATTGCGAATGAATACCTCGATGTCATCTCTGATGAACTTGATGAGACAGTGTTGGTTTGAGGATCACGAGAATATCATGAAAAATATGCCCTGGCTAACACACTCGCCAGACAGAATGACGTCCACTCTGCCGCTTCCCCAATATCATTGAAGAAACTGGCCGATTTTGGGACAAAAAACCATTGGAAACTAGCCAGACGCTCTAAAAATCAATCCCGCAAAGAATTGCAAATTTTCTACAAGGAAATGATAGCCTTATTAGTAAATAAATATTACGCATATGTCAAGTGTTTATATTGCTTTGTCCATCCCCCATAAATGATTGTAGAAAAACTTGAATGCGATGCGGCCATTTTTACGACCACATCCCATGAAAACATTACTGCAGAGTTAGGCCTTGATAACTGTCTCCAATTTACAGTATTTTGTGAAGAAAATTAATACAAAGTAAGGTTTTCGAATTTAGATTTACTGCGGGAAGTTTGGAATAGGTAGGTCTATTTTTCGCAGTCTTGCCAATAAAGGTTTTGCATGGAAAGTACACAAAGATAAGAGATGTCTATTTCGATACTTAGGAACGAAGCTAAGTAAAGAGTTTTACTAGGAGATGTGGCGTAGAATGTTCATTGGTCGGACTGTTTTTACTTGTTTATAAGGACATTTGTATGCAAGATCTAAAAAAAAAACGACTACCTCCAATTTAAACTTTCTGCCTTTTCTTAGCATGCCAGGATGCTATTTTCTACCATTTTGTACCAAAAAATCTTAAAAAGTGCATTTATTTTAAAGGCTTTTTTGAAATATGACGTTGTCCTATTACGACCGAATACATAACCGAAGCATTCTTTCTTGGGCTAAAGTGTGTCAGTATACCCCTTTTTCATCACAAGAACTCCAAAATTGCGCCGACGAGGTTGAACGCAGCAATACATGGAATACCATCACAGCTGAATAGAACTAAAAAAATCATTTTGAATGGATTGGCAAAATAAAAAGTTGATCCACGTCAAATCCGTGTGCAAACATACGTATAAACTTAATCTACGGGAGCCACGAAAAAAATTCTTGAGGTAAAGTGCATTAAATATTTTACCAAAGCTTCATAAATTAACCCGTGAAAGATCCGTGGCATTAACATTCCAAAAAATCTTGAACACTTTCTGTTAACCATCCGTGCAATTTAGAGTATAAAATCCACAGCCGGCGTGGAAACTAAAACATTTTTTGGACTACTCGAATAGGTAAATTTTAAGAATTTTGGGATTATCATAGACATGAAACGTAATTTTACAGAAAGTGTCGGTAGATACAGAATTACTTCTACTTCTGCTAAGTTTCTTTTTAATATGAAATTTTCTGCTTAGTTTAAAAAAAAGCATAATATTTAAATAAAACAAAGACCACAACCCGTCATATTACCTGAACATTCTAAATAACTGATCAATCTCCGAATCTCCTTGAAACAATGGTTTTCTAGTAGCCATCTCAGCAAAGATACATCCAATTGACCATATATCCACTGGACATGAATATCTTGGTGATCCAAGCAGTACTTCAGGAGCTCTATACCAAAGGGTGACTATTTCATGAGTATATATTCGAACGGGTATACCGAAAGAACGTCCAAGACCAAAGTCTGCAACTTTGATTATACCGTTTTTGTCGATAAGTAAATTTTGTGGCTTTAGATCACGATGTAAGACTCTTCGCCGATGACAAAATAAAATAGCACTCATTATTTGATACAAATAGCTTCGAACTAGTTCACTATCCATTGACTTTTCCGATGGTAATGAATCCATATATTTTTTCAAGTCCATTGATAGAAACTCGAAAATCAAATAAAGCCGATTTTCCTCCATTAACACATCTTCGAGACAAACAATATTCGGATGTTTTAATTCTTTTAATAATGATATCTCTCTGAAATGGGAGTAAAAATACTAAGTGACTCAAAGTTTAAAGTAAAAAATTGTTAATTTTTGAAAAGAAAAGTTTTTCGTTAATGGGCTTGTGAAAATTAGTGCAAAGATAATTCAGAAAAATACGTATACTTTTCATTTCATCTCTCTTTCTGTCACTACATTAAATCATAATTTACGCTGCGACTAACATGGTAAAATTGAAAGCTAAATTATCATATATACTACTCAAATTGTTTGAATGCTATAAACAAACTATTTCGGATGCCCTATATCACAAACCCACCGATCAGAAGAGTACTTTGTGCACCGCTCGTATAGCAAAACATGATCGTAATTTCTATGCGAACTCGTACCTTATAGCAGTTGATGGTATTCCTTCGTCGTCTGATTCCAAGCGAATCTTTTTCATCGCAACAATTTGTCCTGTGATTTTATTTCGACCCTTATACACGACTCCATAAGTACCCTCCCCAATCTTTTCTATTTTCTGAAAATCCTCCATTTCTTTTTTATCAATTTAAAACTCGGAATACCGCGAAAGGAACATATAATTAGTACTGAAGAAAACACCACAATTAGATATTGGATGAGTATTGCGAACACAGGATGATTAATAAATAATAAATACGTAAGTTGTTAATAACGTAAACACCATAAACACCATTTTACGGTACTTACGATTATTTTCGAAAATACACACGGAGCGGCGCGCCATTTAAATGGGTAGAAAAATTGCTGCACATTTGGGAGAGAACATTTTCTCATCTTTTAAAATTTGTTGAGGGAAAAACAAATTCGAAATGATATATTAGCTGGGGAAAAATTGTAAAGAAATTATTTACTTTTTCAAAATATTAAAAAAATGAACATGACTCAATCCTAACAAGCCACATTGCGCCAACTTTCTAAAATATACATACATATAGAAAAACTAATATAAATTATATGCGGTGATATATTAATTAGACGCGGTATGTTAAGCAACTTCTAAAAACTGTATATTTTATATAAAAACAACTTGCAGCAAAAAGTGTTCGTGTCAATTACTATTTCAGGAAATTAATTTTTTTATATGTTCGTTGCACATGTAAACCAGATATTAATAATACAAAAGCGCTGATGATAAAATATAGAGGATAACACTGCTCATCTATAATAATACGCGTTCAATTTTGTGGTGATTGTAGAACCATCAAAATCGGGAAAAGTTAGCTGAAGATCAAAAGTTTCTTATTTATTAAAATCTTGCTACTAATAAGTTCCCGTAATTTTAGTTTTTTATTTTGTTTTTAAGAGAATGGTATTATGTATATAAGATTCATTCCCCGAATTGAAATATTCTTTTAAGAAAAAGTGCTTTTGCTACGAAATTTTTCCAAAAGAAGATTAAGAAAAAGTCAAGTTATTCTTCATACAGTATAAATCAATTAAGGCAAGTTTTTGCAACTCGACATTGGCGGTAGATAAAATTAAAAAAAATACCCTGTCCCGTTATTTTATATGTCAAACCAATTACCCGTAGTGTACAAAAATGTATATTCCTTCATAACACAATTTTTCGTTTAAGTCATCACACCCGCTTTTCTAGATATCTTAAGCGAGTGCTAGATGTTGGAGCATTTAATTTGTTGAACTAAAGCCAAATTTGAAAGCTCAAAATTTTACTTTGTTTTCAGTAATCTGGAAAGTATTTGCACGAATAAAAAAATATGCCTTACTATATATTTAATGTTTTGTAAATTGCACTACATTTATTATTTCGTTTCAGCCACATATCAAGTTTACCGAAACTAGATACCAATAGGAAGCTTTTGTTACTGTGTCTTCGTTTGTTGGCGCACTTCACATGCCTATATTGCAAGGAATGTCTTGAAACAATTTTTTTTTATTTTGTACTTTTTATATAGTTCATCTGGTAACAAGTAATAGTTTGATGGTTTCCCAATATAGACGCCGAACTCTATTACAGTATTATAGAATAAATATTGTCAAGCCAAAAAGTACGCGTGTACCTTCGATAAAAACGGTGTATTTATGAACTCATAACTACTTATTAAATAATTGCTTGTTCGTTTGCCAATTCACAAATGAGGATAATTATATCCATGTGCGTTGTATCTGATAAATTTCTTTTTTTGGGAGCGATTATGTACATCAATTACTATGCGCCTGCATATAAGTTAGAAGACTTACGCATAATTATATATGACATGCTAGTGAAAAATTTAATTTTTTTTTTATTAAACTCAAGACTTTGACCTACGAGTTGAACCTATTGAAGTCCAATGAAAATTGAGAGAAATTTTAAAGTTTCTCAACTTTTAAATTATAATTTGGCTTTCATTAGGTTTCGACAAGTAGCCACATAGTTTTTAGATAAATGCTATAAATAGCAAGAGGAGGAAATTTGTTGAACATTGTATAAATCATCAATTAGAAGGATATAAAACCTTAAGAGCTGAATGGAGTGTGTGCACTACTAACTATTTTCAATTTATTAAAAGCTGTTAAAATTTTCTTCAAATCGGTTTTGAAAGAAATATGTTAATTTATTAATTTTTCGATTTGTTAACGTTTATGTGTGTTCAGTAATTCAATCGACATGACTTTGCTGCAATAATGCAAGGAATGTCATCAATTTGTGTAGCGTATTGCATCATAGGAATTATGCACTCGATGCAAATCGACGTAAATTTAAACCAAAGCAAAGTAAAAAGAAATTAACATAAATGTAAACAACAAGTATATGAAAAACGATAAGAAGATTAATGTAAAAGCAAAGAAAATTTCTGATTGATTAATAATATATGTTTATATGAAAAAATGCAATATTAATTATCGTATAACATAAAAAAGATTTAAGTTGGTGCAGAATAGACATAAATTAGATATATAGTTTCTAAATTTAACATAAATTGTCTTTACTTCTTCTTGTGTCCCTTTTTCGTTTTATTTTATTCGCTTCAATTAAGAGCTTAAGTTGCATCCCCAAAATAGGAATAGCGCATCATTGTATTTAAGGCAATTGTCCCACCCTAAGTTTTAATCAGTTACACATGTTCTTTTTATTTCAAGCTGTGGCAACTTAGCAACCGGCATTTTAGCTTTTGCTAGTAAATGGTCGGTTTCAAGTCGTAATTAGCACAAGTTCTAATATTTAAAAAGGCGCATTCAATCAAGAAACCAATTATTGTCTAGTGTCAGTTGATGCTAATGCAATAACTCCGCTTAGCTTCTGATCGTTAAATTCAGTCGACCGTCTACAACTTTCTGGTAAGAATTGTTTTTTTGTGTTTTTTGAAAATAATTCGAACTCTTTTGTCCCCGTTTAAAGAACTGAGAAACCAAACAAATTGTAACTTTTAAAAAACTTCCTTCGAATGCAGCTTCAGTTAGTGATAATTACGAAGTGCTGAAGAGATTTTTCTTATGAACGAATTTAGTTTTGTTTGCTTCGTTACTTTGATTTTTATTTTGAAAAAAAAAGGCGAGAAGTCATAGATTAAATACGTTTTTTACCACTGCAAATCCATAAAAAAAAGTCAAATTAAATCAATGAAAATACCTTTTAATTCTCCAAAAATAGAAGATTCAACTTTCTCGTGCACAAATAAGACTTTTCGCTAAGTTTTTCATTCTTGAAAACATGGTGGGCATAAATTTGACAACAGCCACTGTTATTCTTTTGATTTGAGCATATTAACGCAAGGAAAGCCCGAAGTTGGAAATTGGTGCAATGAGAGTAATCTCATCAATGACTAATCTTTTATTTGTTTGAGTGTTCCTTTAGCCCATCCAAGAATGCTATAGAGAGATGAATGTGGGCAGCCGCAAATCGTAAATACTCGAAATATGCGATTTTCGGAACATATGTGCAGAGCAATATTACGAGCACTTGAAATTGTGGACATGGTTGTTAGCAATTTTATATATACTTCTAACAGCTTCCCATTTTATCCAATTACCTTCAAATATTAAGTGCATTTTCTAATAATCGTAATAATTTGGGCAAATGCAAATGTGTAGATAATTTGGCTGATGTTCAAGCGTTTTTTTCAAAAAAAATAAATCGACGATTAAAAAATTTTGAATCACAATTTCGGAAAATGTTCGGTCTGTTGTCCTAAGTGCAAAACTGCCTCCTGCGATGGCATCGTGAAAGAAACCTTCCTAATAATGCATTGTTTTCGAAAATGGCGGCGCTTGCAATTAGCTTTTAAAACATTCAAAACGACTTTTTTATATTCTCGAGGACTTGTACTTGCGCATACAATAACTCGCATGATGAGAAGTTTCATACCTTTTAATGTAAATTTAGAATTTCTTGTTGATTTTCTGTATTACAATTTAATAAATTCAACATTGGTTCTTCAATTTTAAATATTTATTGGAGATTTTTTTTTCAAAACAACCGTCATTGATGCAATAAGTTTTATTATTGTTTATTATTTTTTAATGAGCCCACGAATATTTTATCGACCATTTCTGAGACGATGTCACGTGTGCGTTCAAATATTTCAGACAATCTTTCCCAAAAAAGTTCTTGATAAGAAACGTCATAGTAAAGTAGCAAAGTGCCTTCTCATTCACCTGCAATAACTGCTGAAATAAAGGAAAAGTGTTCGTAATCGGGATTCATGGCAAAATAGGACACAACATTCAAAGAATATTTAACAAAAATCTTTCATAATCGAACTTAAATTTGATTTAGTTTAATTTAATTCATATTAAATATAAACTGGAAAAAATTCATAAAATTGCTTGTTCATTCTACTGCCGTTTGGGATTAAACTGACATCTTAACGATTTGACTTTATTTAGGATGTATTTTGCTTAATATGTCGTAAATTTATACACAATGACAATGAAAATTGGAAAGGAAAGTTGCAGCTTTGTTTTTTAGTACGTTATTGCTCTTCTTAACATGTATTCCATTAATTTCCATTCCAGAAAATGACGGCAAGCGGACGCGGTAAGCTTCTACATTTAGAAGAAGACGTGAAATCTGCACTTGTAGAATCTAGCAGTGGATCGGATAAAACTAAGGATAGCGGTTTAGGGACAAGGGCAACTTTAATTGAAGAACGTAGACGCGTAGGACGAGGAAAACTTTTAGATGAATTACCTTCAGTTTGCTCCAAATTATCTAATATATCTGTTGGACATGGCCGAGGATTGATTAATGAACCTACTGAAGTATCATCGGTCGATAGTCGCGGGGCACGATCAGTCATTGCTCAAAGGATAGATGTATCGAAACAAGAAACTACTAAAGTTTTTACCACAAAGCAATCTGAAAGCACTTCGAATTTTTTTGCGTCTCTTAAGACAACTCAAGGCACGAAGGGTAAGCAAAGTCGAATTCTTTTTAAATTGAAAACATGCTACGTTGGCTCTTCCTTCTTTATACACCATTTGCCTTTTTTTTTAAATTCATGTTTGCGTTGATGCAACGGACTGGCCATTATTAATAACCTGGCTTCTATCTTCCTCATTGCAACTTTAATGGAGGAGCATAGGAGGACACTTCTTTTCAATTCCAATTCTAATGTATTATTTACCGTCGTAAGCTAAAATATTCTCAAAAAAAAGCAAAGAGGGCAAAATTTCATTCGGTGCTTCAATATTTACTCTTAGTCAAACTAAGAGTATAATTTTTAGAGTCAACAAAGAGATAGGGGTATTATACTCTTGTGTGTTTACTAATGATGTCCTGCGAAGTGTATTCGTTTTTGGTCAGCTTAAGATTTGTTCTTGAAAAATATTAATTATTGTTACAAATTTGTAAATTCCAAGCCAAAGGCTGGATTTCTCCCTCCTGTCTTGAAATCCCTAAATTGTAATCCATAGTTTGCGAATTATTCGACAAGATCTTCCAGTTCAATTATGTTGATATTCCATACAAACTATCATACACATAGGGTGGAAACAGCGTCTACTTTCTTTACTGACATTATTGTCAGTAAATGTGTGTGGTTTGTAAAGGAGACTTGGTTTCCAACCTTCATTTTAAAATCCCGTAATATTGTAGTTTTTTTGCGCTCGGCACCGCATCTACAAGAGATTTGCGCTACAGTTTCATAAAATTGGCATTTTTTTTTTGATAATTTATATTTGCATTGCTAATTTGTTTGAGTTTCGTTTAACATGAAAAAGCAATTCCTTTTAATTATTTCTCATGCGACTTCCGACGCTGTTAGATCTATTTTTTTCGATATTCTTAAGTGTGTGCTTTGCAAACTTTAAAGAACTTCTTCAAACTTCAAAGTATCCAATGTCGAATCCAATTTGCAAACCAGACATTTTTACGTTGAAAATTAATGATTTCATATATATCAAATTCAGGTATACAGGTAGATGTTTTACGTTCAATATTCTAAACAATTCTTACTTCAGATACTCTCATCGCTGACAATATTTTAGTTGCGACCTATGCAGATAATACGGCAATTTCATTTTCGTCCAATGGTTCCATTTATGTTTCCTACGAATTACAAAATTTCGATCTAGCTGAATAAATGAAAACCAAATAACATAAATTTTTTTTTTTGAAATATGATGAATCACCCAGGGGATGTCACCTATACAGGTAACACGATGACGGTCAGAAAGAAGTGACGAAAGAGATAGGGAGGTTGCCGCAAGGTTTGCGCCTAATTAGTAATAGTAGTAGTATAATCCGATATAGGATTTATTTTTTTTGAGAAGTCGTACATACAAACATTAGTTACATTTTTTAGTTAGTTAGTTACATTTTTTAGTTTAGTTTAGCTACATATTTTTATATTTTACAGCTTGATTTAAAAACCAAAAGACTCTATCGCCTAGTTCGTCCAGAGTATCCTCCAACTTACTTAGCCTTACGATATACAGTTGTACAAAACAGGCGGTAGTTCTGATATTGAAATTCTTCAAAAATATCAATCCCGAACTCTGCATCTAATTGGTAACGCTTCGGGCTTCGTTTGCAAAAGCTAAAAAATGGCTTCGATATTCCATGTATTAAAAAGTTTCTTTAAAACCTTTCTTCAAAATACCTTCCCAGGTCGAGTAATCACGCAAATCCTTTAGCAACGTTTCCCCTAGATGATACCAATAAGGTAAGAGGGTTGAAAAGGTATCTCATCTTACGTCTTTCGTTCAGAAATGGACTTATTTTTTCTTCTTAAGCTATTTTAATAAATTTTGCAAATTTTGTCTAAATCCTTTTTATTTATTTGGACCCCTTATATATTGTCACAAGTTCTTCTTCTATTCTTTAAGGCTAGCATTATTTACATTTTACTTTGGCAATACTCTCGACTTCTCAACTTCAATATTCTCGTTCAAATGTTCTCGTACGACTCAAATGTTCTCATGCGACTAACTCTGCCTTCCGCAAATAATCTACTTATATACATTTTTACAAGCATGTTACTATAACCTAACTTCATGACCTCATTTTTGATCCATTAACCAGCTTTTCTGCTAATCGTTTTCTTCGGCCGGCAGCTGTATGACGCGCCGCGCATGTGCACCTGGGTTTTTCCCTGTCTGTTTTTCTGCTAACCTTTTTCGTTTCGCTTTTCTTTTTCGCGCCGCGAATGTGCGCTAGAGAATTTATTACTTGGGAAAAATCAATTAGTTAGCATTAATCGGATTTGGGATTTTCGTAACCATATGTTGTTATATATTGTCATATAACGTTCACTTATTATCCTTTTGGATAGCTTACGATTTATAATTTTCTATTTGCTGCACGAATGCTATAGCATTCATTTTCATAGTGATGCAAAATGACGTGAATGCTACAGCATTCAAATTTTAAAGCCAATTTTTGTTCATTTAATTTCATGTACGTCACGTCACCATAGTTGAAAAATATGATCTATATTGTCGTGGATGCAATAACATTCATTTCATATAACAGTTAAAATGCGATGTTCTGACAACTCTTATAATACATCTATAATCAGATTTTGAATATTGCAACTAGTTTTAAAAATTAATTGTCTCTCTATTTTCGAAGCTCCCTGAAATTTTTAATGTCCGCGAACGTGTTGTTAGCCTAGTTAATTTGTATTATTCTACCTGTATAGTCTTTAAGAGATGCAAAAACCTATCTCTCTGCTTTAGCAAAAAAACTGAGTAATCCGCACACTAAAAAGGGCCTGGGACCGATTTACGGTTCTCGCTATCAAACTATCGTATGATACGAAAGACAAAAACGATATCACCACAATTTGGATTGATGGTACTCGGTTGCTTTCGTATCAAGTGTGGCGTATTTACATTTGAAGAGGAAGAAAGTAAATAAACGAACAAAGCAAATATAAATTTTGCAAAAGAAGTTAATGAAGAATTTAAATCTGTGAAAAAAAAAATATAAAATAAAATTTAATAAAGTGAATTAAACATATCACCGTTTATTTAAATTGTCTCATTTTCTTTTTCTTAATAGCTGGCTTGATATTTATAATTCCCACATTGAATACGTTTTTTTCTCTATACAATTATTTTATTTTTACCAACATTTTCGAATTTTTGATATTAAGTAATCTACCTATGTCAATTAATTTAATCAAATATGTACTTTTGCACTGATATTTTACTTCATTTTCCGTTTATATATGAATCTCGATAGCGGTTTGCGTTTTCGCGTTAAAATACAACATTTCACGTTCGATATCGAGCAAACATTCATACGCTTTATCGAGTCCCATCAACCCAAGATGCACACTCGACATCGAGTTTAATCGTAACGAGAACCGTGTTTGAATAACTATCTATTATCTGGCCCTTCATTGAAAAATGTGCTCATGCTTTCTTTATAAATTGAAAAAGGAAGTCATTGTAAATTTTTCAGAAAAAAATACTTTTTCATTGGCTTAATATGTGTTACGAGTTTACGAGAATACCTGCGTGTACGTTGCAGCCTAACATTTGTTTATGTTCATTTAAAAGCCCTTTCAATCAAAAATTTGTTAATATAGCTTCCACCGCTGGATAGATATGTACCCAGGTATTAAAAGTTTGGGATGCACGCTTTGATGTTAATTTTGAATTCAACTATTGAATTATACGCTTTATTGCCACTTTCCCCGTCACTTCGCCTCCAGGAAAGAGAAAGAAGAGGAATATTTGAACATGCAAGGGCGGATTCCTTTCTAGAAATATTGGTTTGGCGATTTTAGTGAGTGAAGCTTATTCTACTTTTGATTATATATAGAATGCAGACAACTATTTTTTTCAACAAGAAATTCATTCACAACCCCGAATTCGTGGGTTGATATAACCTGGGGATTCGTGTCTTTATCAGATTGTGATATTAGATAATAGGCTTCGTTTCTATTTGCATATTGATTTTATTAAATATATTTAAGAGAATCCAATGACCACTTTACAAAAAGGGTATATTGATTAGACCAATACAGGAATATGTATATGGATGCACGGTCTATGTGTTATCGTTACCATTTTGAGTAAATTGAATTTGTTCAGAAATAATTCCTGATCTTCTTAAGGAATCTGCTTTAGGATGCGTTAGTTTCATTGTCATTGTGTGAAAACTTATAGCTTTACCTTCATTTGAGAAACGTCGATTTATTTCGTAGTAAATCCTTCTTAGTAAAGTTGATAAACGGTGTTACAGGCTCGCCAGATGGAACATACTTCAATGTTTCTATACGTTCTTCAAGTAGTTATGCTTTTTTGTAACGTAGCCAATATAGATTCAGTTATGAATTACCTAACCTCCTTATCGGATTCCGTGTATATCATAAAATCTGCCGTTGTGTTTTAATGTTTAAGTATTGCCGATGCCATATCTAAGCCGAGCTTTTGATTAATGAAGTCGCGTTACCATCCTTCAATGTTCTAAACGATGTTATGTTTAGATGCCTAGCTTTGGTATGGTGATACACTTTAAGTTTGATGCAGATCGTCTGTGAGTGCATGGTGTGTACGTTTTTTTTGTTAATCTTGTTTATTCATTTATATATAGATTTTTTGGTTTGAATTTTTTCTAATTATTTAATCTTAAGTAATACTAAAATAATAAAAATTGTTATATATCTACATACGTCTTTAAGTTGCCAAATCCTATACTTATTCGGGCAAATATATGAATAATATCAAATAAATTAAATTATTTTAGGCATTCCAGTAAAATTGGCTTGTAATTATATACGCATAAACTCAGATCCCAACAAAGGGGTTTTTGTTTATGAAGTGCGTTTCTCTCCAAATATCGACTCTACCAGCTTAAGAAGGCAATATCTGAACGAACATAGCACTAAATTTGGAGGAACTAAGACTTTTGATGGAGTCACATTATATTTGCCGATCTTGTTAAAAGACTCACTGACAACATACATTTCAAAAGCCAACGATGGGTCTAATATTGAGATCCGAATACTTTTTAAAAGAAGGGAAACGCTAAAAGATTGCATTCATCTATACAATGTTCTTTTCGATAGGATCATGAAGACACTAAATTATGTGCGTTTTGACCGCAAGCAATTTGATCCCACTTCACCGAAAGTAATTCCGCAGCAAAAACTAGAAGTATGGCCAGGATATGTGACTGCTGTCGATGAATACCAAGGAGGTCTTTTACTTTGCTGCGATGTTTCTCACAGACTGTTATGCCAAAAAACTGTTTATGAAACTCTATTTGAAATATATAAAAGCAACCCAAATACGGTTCAAGAAATGGCTAAGAAAGCACTCTTGGGGTCTGTGGTCATAACTAGATATAACAACAAAACATATCGTATTGACGATATTTGTTTTGATAAAAGTCCGTTGTCTACATTTACAATTAAAGGTTCTGCCTTGAATTTTTTTGATTATTACAAAGAAAATTATAACATCGCAATAAAGGATAAAAATCAACCACTCCTAATATGCATTAAAAAGCAACGGAAATCACAAAGTCCGCAAACAGAAGACTTGGTTCTTTGTTTGATTCCGGAATTGTGTTATTTAACAGGATTACGTGATGACATAAGATCTGATCATAAATTAATGCGCGAAATTGCGACCTTTACCCGCGTGACCCCTAACCAACGTGTGGAAGCGGTAAAAAAATTCTATACAAATATACGAAATAGTCCTGAATCATGTAAAATCTTAAGCGAGTGGGGATTGTCTTTGGTACCGAGCTACGAAGAAATCTATGGCCGGCAATTGGAGGAAGAAAAAATCTATTTTGCCCATAATATGGTCGGTGTTGGCCACAATGCAGACTTTGGTAAACATGTGGCAACAAACGAATTATTGGAGGTCTTCCCTATACATAATTGGCTTCTTATACATTGCAAAAACGATAGCAAAGTCGCCGCATCATTTTGCGAACATATGCAAAGGAATACGCGTTCATTTGGTTTAACAGTGCATCCGGCAAAAATTGTTGTTATTAACAATGATAGGATTGATACTTATGTAAATGCCTTGAGACAAAATATTACTAAAGAAACTCAAATTGTTGTCTGTATATGCACAACTAGCAGAGATGACAGATACGCTGCTATTAAAAAAACTTGTTGTGCTGAAATTCCGGTACCGTCACAGGTAAAGTCTTTGCCAGGTATTAGGCAAACTTTGTTTGTAGTTTACATTTTTTTGGTTATGCTTTCATTTTAATGTTTTAGGTAATAAACTCTAGAACCCTTCAAAACGAAACAAAAAACCGATCAATTGTCCAAAAGATTGCCCTTCAAATGAATTGCAAGTTAGGTGGATCGTTGTGGTCTATAAAGATCCCCTTTAAAAACGTAATGATTTGTGGAGTTGATGTGTACCACGATGCTGCTCAAAAGGGTAATTCTGTCGCTGGTAAGTAGTACATGACCTACCTTTAAAATACTTCAACCGGCCGAAACCGGCTATGTTGAACTGTATTAGTGACCAAATATTGACTTGTGACGTAGCAAAAACAAACTTAGCAAAGACAAGTAAAGAAGTCGAAGTTGCAACAAATTTTAAATATGCGTGGACGGCGCAGTTGATTGAAGTTCATACCAGCTTTTGTTGGGCTATTAACATTCTCTTTAAAAATAAAAATTTTGAACATAGATTAAACATAGGACTCTTAATTTTCATATCAAAAAGTGACATCATTACTGCTTACATATTCTTTTAGCTTTTGTTGCATCCTTAAACCAAAAATATTCTAGATGGTACAGCAAAGCAGTGATTCAAAGTAAAAGAGAAGAAATTTTAAGTGGACTGTGCTCTTGTTTAATATCAGCGTTGAAGGAATATGAGAGCGAAAACAGACACTTTCCTGATAGCGTTATCATTTACAGGTATTTACGTCTAATTTAAACATATAAATCAATTTCTACACTACGCCGGATGTGGAATGTTTAAAATACGGGGATCCACAAAATTATCCGATTGCATAAATATTTTATATATTTATTTACTTATTTATTTATTTTTTAACACATTTTCAGAGATGGAGTCGGCGACGGCCAATTACAAGTTTGTGAAAATTATGAAATTCCTCAGTTAGAAGAGGCGTGCCGTAAGATGCTAAACTATGTCATAAAAATAACTTTTATTGTTGTTCAAAAACGAATCAATACTCGCTATTTTGCGGTAAGTCACACTAAATATTCGCACAAAAAAGGGTTGCAATACTTATATCTACTAACCAACAGTATTTAATCCAGAACAGTAAAATTCGAAAGTTGTCTGTTTATTGTAATCACTAAGAAGCATGCAAGAACGTAAATACATCAGTAAAAACCACTGTCAAAACAAATTCTAAAATTGGCCTACCAACACTAACAACGAATACGACGTCAACAAGTACGCTGATTTGTTTACAAATAAAATGAAATAAATATTTACAAAAAATTAGAGAGTCCAAAAGCAAAAACGGGTATCAATTTTCGTCGCGGTTACAGTTCGATTTTTAAAAGAAAAAAGTCTGCACGTTTCTTGCGTCGACAAATTACGTTTAACAAATGCATACATACAAAATGTGACTGTCAGATTCATATATTCGATTTAAAGCAAATGTACTGTTTTATCTCTAAAAATAAAGGTGGTAGATATCAAAATATGTGATCCCATTAGTTATTCTAAAATATTAATCAAATCTACCATTTCATTAGATGAGCCGAAATGGTTTTGAAAATCCAGGCCCTGGCACAATTGTCGATAAAACTATTACTCGAGCACGTTTATATGACTTTTTCTTAGTTTCGCAAGCTGTTAGACAAGGGTCGGTCTCTCCGACTCACTACATTGTGTTAAGGGATGATGCTCAATATAGTCCCGATATAATACAAAGATTGAGTTACAAGTTGTGTTTCCTGTACTATAACTGGCCTGGAACGATACGAAATCCTGCTTGCTGCCAGGTAAGCTCATATCAGTTTTTAAGATCATCTCTTTGCGTTAATGTAAACAAATATTTTTTAAACGAATTATCGAAATTGAATCTGATTTTTCACACTTTTTCAGTATGCCCATAAAATGGCATATCTTGTTGGACAAAGCATAAAGCGAGCTACTTCGGAGGACCTTGCAAAGAAGTTATTCTATTTATAAACTGAAAAACTATTCGGAGTGAAAAAGAAAACATGAACCAAAAATAATTAAAATAAGTATATTATAATAATTAACATAACCATAATAGTAAAAGTATATAAGTAATAAATATTGGCAATAAAAATAAATAAAAGAACATAAAGGTAATTATAGTAATAATACAAACAACAACATAAAAAAAATTATAACGATAATAATAACGATAATATCAACAACAAAAAAAAGAAAAGATGTGTTCGTACTGAAACATGTAAGTCACAAATTTAATTAAAATAACAAAATGGAAAAATATGAACAACTTGAAAAGTTAAAAAAGGAACGAATTTTGATGCTGTAAGAATCAGTTTGAAATTCGCCTCTTAAGTAATATAATAAAAATTTTTATTGTCTCAGTAACAAAGCGAATAGATTAAATCGCACGACGTAATATTTGCATTATTGCAATGGGGGTGTTCGACTTTGTAATAACATTTTAATAGCCGCCAGAATCTTCAAAAAGGCTGATAAGAATGACATGAATGAAAAGCTAATTGAGGATTGTACTTCATTCATCCTTATTCAGGATGCCAATTATTTCAACTAGAGTTGCAGACAAAGTCTCATAAGGAAATACGTGGTTTTTGATTAACCTTCCCACATTGTCAACAATCCTATTTGGCGGCATTAACTTCTATGTGTATCAAATATTTTATATATTCTTACAGTTTGTGGGACATACTTTTGTTATTTGAAATCCATACATATTTGCAAAGCCATATATTGTAAAATGGCTTAAATTTTGTAATTGAAAAAATTGACTACATTGCACTCTTTTGCATAAGGAACATTCGTAAATATATGAAGCTTTCCCAAAAACTTAAAATGTAAAACCCAAATAATTTAATCCAACTGTGACAATTAGTTCTGTCTGTGTACACTATGGCAGGCCTCACAGAAGTGCAGGTCAATTGTACACGAGAGTGCTTCACGAATTTATATTAAATGACTTCATAAACTAAAAAATGTTTTGCTTCACAAGCCCAGAAAAGGGATTAAACTCTAAATTAAACTATAAATTTACAAACGAAGCTAAAGCTATTTTTCAAGCCACACTCGCAAAATAAAACTGAAAGCAGGTTTTATCACAGGTAGTCTGTTGCTCATAAAAGCTATCCGAAACCCCTTCCAGCTGAAACATCATTCACTAAATTAATTATATAAGATATACCAACGCCATTTACGAAGGCAAATGTACAATTTTTTAGGTAACTGAAGCGACATCGGTCTCTCGAGAAATAAGTGAACTGGCCCAGAAGGTGAATCTCCATATTTCGCAGTATTATTTGTGGTTGGCAAATTGGCTAAGAAAAATTGACAACACTACCGTGCGCACTGCTTCAGTGTCAAGCCTAATTTTGTTCCACCACTATTTTTCCAACCAACCTTGAAAGATTTCAAATGAGAATATTTAAAAGAATTGGCCTTCCTCACGTAATTACAACACATCAACAGAATCCGAGGAAATCTACTGGTATATTCTGCAGTTGCAGGGAAAATCTTGTAATTACACACACACTTTGTAATTATTAAAACTTTTCCGCAGTTGGAGGATTCAGATTTGATATGGTTGGTAATGTAGGGTTTGTTGTATCTAAGCCATGCATTACTAAAAAAACAATATCACAAAGATGTAACTAGCCAATTTTTTGTTGTATTATTTGCGTGCCTCAAGAATGTTTTTCTATAAAAAAAAATTGATTTTGTACAATTTTATTGCGTTTATTGGGCCGAAATATAAAATTCGATGCAAAATCGAACACCCAAGACAATACCAGAATACGAAGGCAAAATTCTTGATTTTATTTTTTTATTTGTCTTAACTATGTAAGGACATACAAAGTGTGCATTCCTTATTCATATATGTCTGTAAAATTACCTACCCAATGTCAACTAAAAATAGGGTAATTTTTCTGCTTTTGTTTTATAAAAAAGAAGGATTTACTAACGCTTAGCTTTTTATATATGGAAGCACAAATCTTAAGTATGTAAGCAAGATTTTTAAAAATTTGTTAAAAATTTATCGTCCTTAAAATCGAAAAAGTTTAATTGATTGACAAAATAATCGAAGCTTATTAGAGATCCTCTTGAAACTGCAGGCAAAGGGTAAAAAACTGGTGTTAGTAGTACGATGAATTCTAACAAGACCATTTCGAGGAAAACGCGCAATTTTAGAGAAATTTCACCTTTACCGTCTGATGTACCTGCGCTACAACAATAGTTTCTTTGCTCTGGACTCTTTTATTATCGTGGTTAGACTAACGTTAGGAATTATCTAATTTTATCAAAACATCCGCCATACGTTTGGAAAACGTACTTTTTGGATCATATAAAATTTAAGAAAAAAAGACCTAGAAAACCTAGGAATTTTATTTAGTGCAGTCTTCACCTATTTAAAATTAAAATTTTGCGAGCTGCGATTATTAGTTGTTCGATTGTTTGGAGACATCCAGGTCAATAACAGTTTTTTTTTTTGGTCAGTATTAATGGCATTTCTTACTCTTTCAATGGTAACTATACGGTAGTGTAGAGACTTTGTAAAATATAATGAAAATTTTAATTTTTCTGTTATTTATTTATTAAAGGACTTTATTTTATGTCTAATAAGTATATACATAAATTAACTACACAGAAAAGTTATTAAGAACTTTTTTTTGAATGGGATAAGGGATCGTGATGATCGAAATCAATTTTGGCATATGAGCTTTTTGAGTTTAGTGAATGTGTGTCACTTAAGGCGCCAATAAAGTTTACTTTTGGCGAGTAGTCTCGACTGCAAGCAGGCAAATCTAAGCTAGCGTAATACAAGCCCGAGGGTGAGGACAGAACTTTACTATCGATTTCGTTCTTTTTTGTGGCAATGGATGACGATTTCGTTAGTGGTAATTCATTTAAATAGTCCACGCCATCCGATTTAATAAGATGCTCATGATTTATATTTAACGCAGAATTTAAACTATTACTCTCAATTATATGAAATTTATGAGGAGCGGTTTCAACTTGAGATTCGAAGCTGTCACTTTTCGAATGCGGGAGCTTGTCGTTTAGCTGGCTTTGCTCAGGTAAACTTTTCTCTCTAGGAGAAATTTCAAGTTGATTCCCTTCACATGTTATAGGCAGAATGGAAGAATCGTTCATTTGCTTATAATTTTCATGCTCGGAAGAATTCGGTGTAGTTAAATATGAATTCATTATGAACAGTTTTGTTTGATTTTCATGCGAGTCTTCGGATTCCTTGTCCACATTGGCTATAAACGCCTTTTCAACGTTTTGACCAGCACACTTATCATTTGCTACGTTTAAACATGTCTCTATATTATTTGAAGGTTTATTCCCGATGTGTTCATTATTCTGGTTGTTCGAATTTGGATGTTGTATTGTTGTTCTGGGAAAGTCATTTTTTATAGCAGCTTTTATCGAAATTGGTTTCATTTCCAAATACCCGTTATCCGTTTGTAAAACACATTTAATCACTAGTGAATCTAATGAATTTTTTAAAGCTTCCTCTCCATTTTGGTCAGTATTTTTCATTTCACAATTATTTTTCATATCTTTCGACGGAAGTTTAGTATGCATATATTTCCTACTTGCCGGCTTCGAAAAGTCAATTTCCATTAAATCACTCATACGCTCAGCGGAACTTGTTTGATATTTATTAAAGAGAAGTGGCGCACTAATCGATTTCTTTGATGAAATATTGTCTACAGTGTAGTGGATGTTATTATTATTTGATGCCAGTTTCGGATGTATTCGTTGTATATCACACCTCGGAATTTTCGCTCTCGAACCAACAGAAAACGCCCTGACACGACCTGTGTTACTTTCATTAGCTTTCTCCTTAAATATTTGTATTTGCTGGTTCTTATTGCCCACGGAATACGCGCGCACTGGCCTTGTAGCTCTAGAAAATAGAAAAGAGTTTCCCTATTTATGTTTTTAGAGTATTGACACTTTTTGTTCAGTAAAATATGCAACACAAGTACTAAAAACAGAATAAATATAAAAACTAACTCAAATTCAATTTTCCCAAAGCTGGCAAGTAAAATCGTTTTCTGAATCGGTTTAAGCCGTTCAACCTGCAGGCCCCAATTTTCAAGTATATTGACATGTTTTGGCGCAAGAAAGAGCCGTAATGTAAACACTTTGCATTGAATCAAATCATTCTCGACAGCTGCAACTAAAAAGTGATATTTTGAAAAAGTGGTAATGTGGAATAAATTGCTATTTTTAGTATGTTTCGAAAGAAATTGAACATTCGTATTTATTAAATATTGAAACGATGTGGAAAATTTGAATGTGAAGGGGTAATTTTTGGAATCCCCTCCCCTACACAAACGTTCCTATAAAAAATAAGCCCTTGTATGCCAATAAGTCTTAATTTTTAATAAGTTATAGCGAAAATTGCGCACACAATTTATTGTGCTAAATACGTCTGTTGTTCTTACTTTCTGCTACAGAATAGTTTTCATAAAAATTGAACATTTATATGACAACAAGGTTGAGTTTGTGGTATTTTGTGACCAAGGGGAAGTTCCAGATTGTATGTTAGACATGCTAGCCTAATGTATTTAATATTTGGCTTTTCTTGACTATATGGACTATATCGTTATGTATTGCTTCCTCCCTATTTTCTTTCATACAATTCCGTTCACAGTATCCCAATCGCCACAATAACATTTTAACTAACTTACTGTAATTCTGTATCGAGGAAGGATTCCTTTGCCATATCTAATAAGCATTCGGAAAATTCTTTGTGGTGATGTTTTATTTCATTTCTGAAGCCATTGTTTGCGAAAGAGTCTTGACTTCCATCTTTTTCTTTAAAAAAATTTGTTGGCGCCATTGTTATATATTTTTCGCCTTCGCCAAGTAAGTTTCCATGATTTAGCAAATCTGAAAATTCAAAACGAAATCGAAATAATACAAAATGATCTTATATGTTCATTTTGCATTATTTTCAACTTACCATTGCTTACGGGGCAAGATGTATTAATATTTATATCTGAATAAGAAGGTTCATCGACACTTTCTTCTAGTATAACGCCATCTGATGCACGTGTGCTGGAAATATAAAAATATTGAAAGGATTATGGTATATTTAATAGGCAAAATAAGTGAAACAAAAAAAAAAGGGTGAAGGAGTCTTTATTGGATGAAAACGTTCGATTAATTTGAAAAAGCTTTCGCACTTTGATCTGACATTGCGCAGTTTATTTCAAAGAAACACAATGCAATAGCATTAAGACTTATTGTATAACCTGTAAAAAATATCTGTCCAAAGTTTGACAAAAATATTTAATGGGGTGATATAAAACTTCCACAAGTATACCCGCAGTATGTAAACAATTGTACCTTAAAATCCATAGCTCCAAAACTTTGCACATACTTTACGCAAGGCTTTCCAAGAAGTACAAACGATTTCTATCTGTTAACTGACATGCATACCTTAATTGTATGTACTTTGCAATTTTTATAAGTTCAAGATACATAGAACTTTTTAGTTTTTGTCAGTGAGTGACCTAGAACCATCCTAGAAAAGATATTAAAATGAATTTGTAACTAAATAGTTATAGATGATCTCGAGCATAACTAAAGGCAAATAGAATTGATTCCTATTGGTTTAATCTGGTTTTCTGCATTTAGAACTAGGCGGCTTTTCAATTTAGCATAAACAATGAGTGATAAGCAAAAATAATAAAAAATAAATCAATTTGCGATCCTACCTTAAACGGAAGGGTAAAAACGTGATAGCATCATCTGATTCATCGATACTTATTGATGATTCTTCACTCTCTGAACATACTATTGGTGGACTGTTACTTATGCGTTGAATAGTATTTGAACGATAACTTGATAAAGTTGCTGCATTTCGGAAATTTTGATTATTACATTCACTTGATGAACGATTACGCGAAGGTAAACTGTCACATCTTTCCCTTACAAAAGTTGCAGCTGCAAAAACATATAAAATTAATAAAGTACTAAAATCAATATAATAATGGAAAACGTGTCCTTTTATTATCGTAACAACCCTAAACTTCATGCATATAATCGATAGCCTAATTCACAGAGCTTAGTGCAGTATAATTGCAACCGTAGCAAAAGCAACATTCTTTTTTCATTTTTCTTGTTGTTCTTTAATAACTAGTTAATAATCGACCAGTTTAGGAGTTGCAAAGGTGATTAACCGTTCAGCGCACGAATTGAAAAGCAATTTGATAATTGTAAATACAGAAGTTTTACATTTTAGCTACGAAGCATATATGTTTAATAAATAAATGTAGAATTTATTTAAAACCCCTAGGCCTTATATAATTGACATTTTGGCGCAATCGCTTTCGTTTATATACAGCATTTTGATGGATTAATGGCAATAGTGAAATTTGGAATTGATTTCATATGTTTAATTTGAACCCATTTTTTTTTTTATAATTATTATCAATTTTTGAAATCTTGAATAATTTAAAAAAAATTCATCTTATTAGACTTTAAGGCAAACAACATAACACATTAAAATAATAGAGAATAGTAAAAGTGTTTATCCATACCGTTAGGAAGCGTACTTGTAGCAGATGTTAATGACTGGACTATTTTTTTGTCATTTATCGGCTTTGAAGCCTCCGTAGCTGAAGATGATCGTTTTCTCATAGGTTCTATTTGTTCATCGTTGTTTGACGTCATTTTGCTGAAAAAACAATAATAAGGAGCAGTGAAAAATGAATCATTTAAAATGTTTGGAATAGAGAAATTCTTCTAAAATATGTGGCTTTGTACAAAAAATTCGTAGCGCATATGTTGTTTATGTCAAACGGGAAATTGGATTAATTGAGAAGAGGACGATATTAAGTAATCTAGATTGATTTTCTACTTCGCTTATTACCGAAATTAATTAGGACTTTCCATTAATGGAAAATTTACGTACTGAAGTGTGAAGAGATTGTCACAAGGTTAACTTATATTCACTTCCTTATAATAAAAAGCTGCATCATCGATAAAGCTAAATTTTGAACTGTTTAAAATTATTTACTTATGCATGTAATAGGTATACCTCAAAATCATTCTATGCATATTTTGTGCTATAAGCGGATCTTCTGTCTCCATCCAAAATTCTCCTGGACCTATAGGACTTTGCCTCCCAATTTCCATATAAAAGTAGCATTGTGAATCACCACACCTACAAGAAAAATAAAAACACTAAAATATTAAAATTTATAAGTTATTTGTAACGAGAATTAAAAATTTCACATCTTCATCATTCATTTCGAAATACACCTACTTGCTGATTTAGGATGAATATTAAAATAACTAGGTTCCCTTTTAATTTCCAGCGTTGTATAAATATCTAGAGACTTCTTAAAATACTTTATAAAGCTCTGATAAACGTTTGCAAGTATATAACCAAATTCATAATTGACATCATATATATATATATGTATACATATACTAGACGTAAATATAGAGGTGTTTATTGTTGTTAATTTTATCCTTTTGCTTGTGGAAGGACAGTATTTATGAAGGTAGTCTGAAGTAAATTATTTTTCTATTATTAAACAAAGATACGGCAAGAATTAAATGAAGAACAAAACACATTCCATTGGAATACAGGGTCAAGCTAAGTTAAATTTAGTATAATTTATGTGTAGAAACTTGCGTGAATTTTAAACAACAAACGTACTTTTTAATGAAAGCGATTTTATTTTTAAAGACAATTTTAGACTATTCAATTAATATCATAAAAACGTTTGACTAAAAAAAAGAAAGAATTCATAAAAATCAAAATAACATATCAGGTTTGCTCTAACTTTAAATGGTGATATATTTAAACATCTTGGAGGCGTGTTATTTATACGCTGCATTCCCCTGCCAATGTGTTTATACTATTGTTGAGGCTGATAAACGCAGAATTTATTCAGCAAAGTTTTGACTATTTCGTTAATTCTCTCGATTTACTCATTGGCTCTAAGAAGGGCGAAGGGGATTAAAAGCAGTATTATACTTTGACCTTGACAATATTCTTTGAATGCGATTGACGTAAAAGCAGCTCCTCTGTCGGACACGATTGTTTCGGAATTCTCAAACATTGACGATTGCTGTGTTAGTTTCCAATCATTTCATCAGAACTACAACTGCGCGTAGGGTATAACCAAACAGATTTAGAAAAAGGGTCCACAATTATAATTGTAATTGTAAGGTTTTCGCGTTTTTCAACGGGTCATATGTAATCAAAATTATGCGTTAATAATCGTTTATCTGCCTTATTTATCGGATTTCATAAGCCATCTTTTTTACCACTTATAGCTTCAGTTATAAAACTTCTTTGTTGAAAAATTGTCTTATCGATGAGCTGATTGGATTATATCTTACTCCATCAGCGATGATGGAGTTATTACGATGAGTTCCTTATTGAGGTGTTTTATAATACGTCATTTTAAATAAACGTCTTCATATAAATTTGAGTTTGGCTTATACAAAGTTTCAATGAATATTTGATTAATGAGCAAAACACTCAAGTGAGAGCATCAACATGTTGTATTTTGCAACCCGATCTGTGTTTAATTATGAAATCAAAAGTCCGAAGGAAAACAGCCCATTTTGAAACTCTTAAAGGTCTGTCTTTGTTTTTAATTGTTATTACAAAGGCGTTGCTATTTGTAACATTTTTATTTTAATCCCGATTACGTAACCTCGCCACTTCTTTAAATATTTAATAACTGCCAGGACTTCTAATTCATATGGGTAATATTTTTGTTCGATTACACTTGCCTTTCGGCTCATATATTCAACTGGATGTAATTGTTGATCAGCTAGATTCTTCTGCAGTGATACAGCTCTATATAATTCAGATACTCGCGTCGGTCAGTATTTCAATCAATGCATTAATATTGTATAACGACAACGATTGGTTAACGACTGGAGTACCGACGATACGGTGTTTTAATTCTTGAAATGCTAACACCTCATCAGCTATTTTAAAGGTGATGTTCTTACGCAACATATCCGACAACGACTTCGCTATGATGGCGTAATTGGAAGCAAGTCTTCTGAAATGTGATTCAAAATAATTTGGCACAGCAAAATTGCCTATAGCGATAGTTTTTTCCGTTGATGGTTTAATCGAAGAATTTTTTACAACGTATCTTAAAAATGTAATCTTCTCATTAAGAACTGACATTTTTTCCACTTAATTTCTAGATTATGCGTGCTTCCTACGTCTTTTTAATTTTTCAATGTTCTGTTCTGTTGTTTAGTTAATGAAGGTATAACGACGTCCTCTATGTGAGTTGTTATTAGCCCAACTTGTCTCAATTTTCGAAAGGTAGCGAAAATATAACTTGAAGGGACAGCAGGAGAGTTGCTTATTCCAAAAGGCCATTATAAGAATTAGCACTGAGCGTGTGTTATAAGCAATACGTATTTGCCAGAATCTTCATCTCCAGGTGCATGGAAGAAACCATTCTTTAGGTGCAATGTCGTATCCACTTTGCTTGGTTGCAATTTAATACCAAAGAAAATTTATAACGTAAAATTTTCAGTTTACGATAGTTACAATATAGCCTCCTAGTACAACCTTTTTTCGACACTAGTAAAATTGGTGTCTTCACCTAACCACTCCTTCCTCATCTACACTTTTTTGATCGTTACTTAACAGGCGCCTAGGTGTTTAGTAAATTTTTATATTGTCCGAGGGTAATATTTTCACGTTAATTGGAAACAATGCATTTTCTTTGACTTGTAATTGTCAATCATAGATTCTACGGTTTTTGCTATATCATTCTGCAAGTTAGATAAGTCACAATCTCGTATTGACTGCGGCAGCGGTATCAACAAACAATTATTTCCAAATTCTGCAATTAGTTCTGGAATGTACATATTGGTTGTTGTTCCCGTTACAGGCTCGTTTGCTCCTGCTTTTCCAATTTTTTCAACTTCAGTTTTTATTTAATATTCTTTTTTCCCTTCATTTTCAGTTGCTTGCGTATGTCGGGTTTCAGTACCCTTTCCCGAAATTGCTTTGGTTAATTCCACTGCTTATTTTTGTTAGTGTTGTATTTCTCGTTGTTTTCCAAAAAATTTCGCTTCAACTTATAATTATGTCTACTTGTTCTAAAACTTAATTGCCTATAGACAATAGGTATAAAAAAAATATTTCACAACGAAAAATTAATCTATATTAACAGCTCTTTTTACATATCCAATTGTTTTCGGCTGGGTAATGTCAGCACATTTGAAATTCACCTTTCATATATTGAATTAACGCCGTTCAGTTTTTTAAGAAGGTCCTGACTTATTATTGATAGGTTACTGCTTGAATCAAAAATTGCGGGAAACGTCACTCCATTAATTTTCATGTCTCTGAAAACGCGGTTGTATTTTTTCGACCTGATTTCTTTTATAAGTTGGACTTAATATTGTAGTACACAGGAGTTTGGTGCTCTCGCCCTTAATATTATATTTATGCCGCTTTGTGACCGACCCTTTTGCATTTAAAACAAATGATACTTATAGACTTGCAATGCCTTTTTTCCGCATTTGAAGCATTTGTTTGGACAATAAATTGCACTTTCGTTATCTACATTAAAACTTGGTGCTTTGCCTGTTATGCTACGAATTTTTACATACACCTTTAGCTTTTCTTTAAGATCATCTAAATCTACAGCCCGATACGGAACAGTGGAGTCAAAGATATCGTTTGTAAAATATTGAATTAACCTTTCTTCGTCCAACTCAATTTGTTTGCCTATTTCCATCAAAATATACAGACGATGACATTCCTTGTCTTTTTTTTTGCGATTTTGCAGTATACCGCGGATTTGTGGGAATTCCAAATTCTTCTTCTCAAATCTTGTTCGAAACGAATGGCCAATTCAGCTGCTCCTTTCAGTAACTGGCATGTGTAAACTTTTGCAAGTAATGCCAATTCACTGCCTCGGCATTATCTTCAAAATTTGATACGCACTTTTGATACGTACTTTAGTGTGATGGGATCCGTTCAATGATGTTATTCAATCTTCAATGTCTTTTAACGCGAAATCACTACCATTCTCGTCGACGCGACTACAGTTTTGTATTGAACTAGCTTCATCATGATCTGATCAATCTGAATCCGTCGTGTTTAATTCGTAATGATCTAACAGTCTTTAGACTCTCTACCGTCACACTTAAAATTTCTTGCACGTTTATCTTGTCCTGTGTTTCATAAGCATAATTGCAATATATATTAGCTAAGTACAAATATAATATTACATTAACACAAAAATTAAGAAGGAACACATAAATCAAATTGTACAATTGAACTCAATCAATTTTCTATGTGTAAAATCTGAATGGAATATTGGGGTGTAGGTTACAAGCAGTGTTAAATACCTTCTTACTACAAAACTCTCATCCGTAGAAGAAATTTACTTGGATATATTTCTTAATTCACTCAGATTTCAATTAGGAAGTTTCTATAGTTTCACTTAATCACTCAACGACTATTATAAGCTCAATTCTTGTTTCGCTCAGGCAACTTTAATTTTGCTTATATGTTTGTTGCTTGTGTTTGTTGTTGGTCTATTGTTATTTCAAGAATCATCCGACGCCTTCTATTTCACTGGGAATTTTGGGATGCCTTTCAATCAAACTCAACTGTAATCACTCAGATTATTACAAAATTTATCAATTATCAGTGTTTAGTTTGAGTTCCCAAAAATGTGAAGCATTCCGTGAATTTCAAAAAAACAAACGCACTTTTTAGTGAAAGGGATTTTATTTTAAAAGACAATTTTAAGTTGTTTAAATTAATTTCACAATAATGACTGACTAAAAAAATGAAAAAATTAAGAAAAAAGTTTATACTGTAGAGTGTTACAGTAGTTTAATATGTCCTTTCCACATATATTTAAATTTATACTGCGGACAAGTAACATTAACTTTATGCTTTCACAATAGAGGAGCAAAGGCAAGCAATTTTATGGACGTGAGGGAGCAACAAGTTTCCAAGACAGAAAAGCTAAGCATGTAAATTTCTTTTTGTTAAGGTGGACGTGATCTCAGCAGGCCGCTGCAAAGTTGGCTTCGACAATTTCAAAACGTATGCAGAAAAACAGATAAATTTACTAAGAGGTGGAAAATTAATGAACTCTACACTTTGAGTTTTCGATTTGAAGACAGGAAAAATAATTAAGAGGATTATGACACATTCAGTTAGTTTGGATTTTTGCCGTTTGTTTTAACTCATTAAAAAAAAAGGGTAAGAAAAAATTTTTTGGTGGATGGGAGTGCTGCATAAACTTTGGTTGAGTTCATAGAGAAATTATTAAATATGATTATTTAGGTTGCTATTCTGAAATGCTATGCACAGTGCGTCAACGCATCTCTGTTTAAAATTTTGCGTCGGTAAGGTGCCTGCTGTCCAGGATTCCTTTCTGACTATGTTCCCCCTTCTTACAAACACACGTAGTGCGATTAGCATTAAATATGTAAAAAAAAAAAAATGACAATAATGGAATAAATAAGGTAGGCTCCCAGTTTACAGAATATAAATCGCTGGAATCCTTCTACAGGTTGCGGGCGCAGTTTAGATTAATCAAAGCAGCACAATGGTTCTATTAATATATGTTTGTTTTTGTGAAGGGCATAACATTTATTTAATATATGAATAATTAGAAAACTTGTAGCCAATTTAAATCCTCTGGAAGTTACTTTAAAAAGAGAGAGATGCATTTCTTTACTTAAAACCGCAATGTTTCCTGTCTCGGAAAAAAATTCTAACGTATCATTGATTTAATTTAATCTCACTCCCACCTTTTACGTAAATACGAAGAACGCTATTACAAAACTTTTTTCTAAACTAGGACAAAAAGACGTTCTGTAAAGTTTACATTACACTCTAGCAGAAGCAACGTTGCTTGCTTAGTTTTCGAAATTAACGGATACGTATCACAAGAGAAAAGACATGTATATTCTTTCCGTGAACTTTGAAACCGTGAACCGTGAGAAGATTACCACCTCAGTTGAGATTGCCCTCAGTCGCTATTATCTTTGCAAAGGGCGCGAATAAGCTCGATCCACCTTTTGAATTTTTAAAATTCACTTCTTCGAGAATTACACATATTTACATTGTCGTGCGATCAATGTAAATATATATAATTATTATATAATTTAACTAAAACCAACGAATGATTCTATCTAAAATATATTACCTTCTTATCGTTGTCAACAGGACATCCACTTTAGAAAGTCTTTGATCGTTAATAGCATTTTTATCAGATGTTATTTTAATGAAAGTTATGGATTTATTTGTTAAGCAAACATGATAATTTCCAAATAAACCCTTTTGCTCGGCTATACCCTTTCTTTGAATTATTACTTGCCATACGTAATCTGAAATTTAAAAGTAGAATGAATTATCACTTTTTATATACAATATTTATATACAATATTTATATTTTATTTATAGATGGCGTAGCAAATGATCAAATTTTTGAAAAAAAACAAACTGATAGTAAGAGTAATGAGATCTCTTTATTCCTTCATCTTCAACACATAATTCTAATTGTGTGGAATTTAATTCGCTGCCATTTACATTGTATTAAGGTTCATTATACTAAAAAATAATAATATGCAATATTAAGTCACTACAGGTTACGAAGGCGTGACTTGTGTTGATGATGTTCTTTTGCTCTTTTCAAAACTGATTTTTCAAAGTTGTACGCTTGTATTGTAAATTGCGATCGACATTTTCATTTATACTTATGAGTTCTACGTTTCTCAGCTATGGTCCTTTGTGTCCTCTTTTTGCTTTTATATTACATTTTTTGTGGTTTAAGTCAATCTTCTGTCGCCAACTAGGTACCGTTTTTCTATTCCACTGTTGTTGTGAAAGTTTGCATTTGGATATTTATTTTAAATCGGCAGATGCTCATATCAGACAAAAAGCTTATAATCTGTGACAGATATTAGTGGAAACTTTAAAGCAACTAACAAGACTTCAGTAGTTGCCAAATACATTAGAAAACAAAATTAAACTTGCGACATATGCGAAATATAGAACAACTAATTGCTACAACATTACCCAGTCATCTAAAAAATCAATAACTGATCAACTAAGAAGGTGTCGAAAATAACGTGTTGGATATCAAAAATCTGACCTAAGGCGAATCTTTTTAATTGCAAGTATGAGTACATTAAATTATGAAGCCCTTAAAGTAATTATGAGTGGCGATCCGCAAATAGTTAATTGGCATAAGATGTTTCTGCAGATGCTTTACTCGCATCAGCTCAAAAAGTGTAAAACATTGAAATTTAAAACATTTATTTACTCACCAAATTGAGGAAAATCCAACTCATTAGCGTATTTCCTCTGCAACGATAACAAAGTGTTTAACCATTTATTCATTTCTTCCTCTGTTTCTATTACAATTCCGAATCCTCCTTCTTTTGTAGAAAGAGCGATGACAAAATCATATTTTGTGTCTAAACGTCTATTTATGTTAAAACAACTTTTGAGCTTAATAACTCGTTTTGCATTAAAACTAGATCTAAATTTTTTCTCATTGTCATAATATTCAAGACGTGCAACGTTATGCAAAGTATCTTTATATAAAACAAAAAATTTCTTTCTCATCGTTTTTAACTTTTTATGATAACCGCATAACAAAAGACCGTTTTCATCAATGCACTGCTTTGACATAATTATCTGAAAGAAAGTGAAATATATAAAAAATTTGTTAAAATATTATTTAAAGTTTTGTGACTAAAAGTATTAAAGCCTTAGACAACATACTATTCTTAACGAAAAAATCACTTATTTCGGCAATTTACGCTCATCGTTTGATATTTCAACCAAATTCAACGTCTAAACCCTCGTCTTCCCTCGATTATACGCATACATGTGTGTTAAGGGTATTAAAATGAGACTAAATCAATCAAAATCATATATTAATTTCAAACTTATTCACGAAAGATGCTTTTCACTCCATTCATAACTTTTCATCGATGATTTGTACGCACGAAACTAAAACTTTGAGATTCGTTTTCAATAATATCACTATTTTGAATATTGAAAATGATCGTAAGATCGAATTATTTATAGACCAAACCAAAATTTACCAAATAAAGCGATCTCTTTAATTAACAAATTCCAGATATTTAATTCGGTTAGAACATTCTTTCACACCGGTTGTCAATAAATTCGCAGCCAATTATTTCTACGTCCGTAACATTGTAATATTATAATAGCTAGAATAGCTTATTCCCCTTTTCTATGGTTTTGTGATAAACGAGAAAAGATAGTTAAATTGAAATATTTAAACTCCTTAAAAAAACTAGGCTATTTTAAACAGATTAGTTCACGCCGTCTACCCTTAGTTTCGTGGATCATGAACGCCTTTTGGATAACTCAAAAGCCATTTCCGGATCAATCTATTTTAAGACATAATCGAAAAAGTTATTTTTCAATCCAAATACTTTATTCCAAAACTACTATTAAGGAGCTTTTGTTAAAAGAGCAAACATTCTTCTTTCAGATGACATTATAAAGGCGTAAAGTTCAAATTAACTCATGGATGTGAAATAACATTGATTCGAAAGAAATTGAATCGAATAGAAAGCAATTATAAAAAAAAAGGTTTGAAAGGTATTTCTCCAAATTCTTAAAAGGCCTTTGTATTTAGTACAAATAACAAAGTTGAATTGTTTTGTGTTTAGTGAACCAATGAGTTCCCTTCTTAAAAACAAGATGCATATTATTAAAAATGTCGTTCTTAAGAAATAATAATAAACAATACGAAATTTTGATTCGCACTTAATACATATCTATGTTCTTCCTCGTTTTAAAGTCACGCCCCTAAAAAACTGTAGTCAGTTATTTTGACACTTCTCAATTACGTTTCACAGCCAAATTAATTGAATGAAGTTTGCATTCCTTCACACGACTGATGGTCGGAAATGCGTATCACACTAGATAGTTTTTGCCACATTATTTACATTTACTTACTCGTCCGAATATCATTAAATTATAGAAATTCGACAATCTTGTAGTTTCAATCAACACAGACAAATTATTTATATTTCCAGGATATATATAAATGAACGCATTGAACTTTACGTTATTGAAATAAAAATTTTGAAATGTTTAAATTTAATACGCAATACATCAAAAAAGAAAAAAAAATTGTACGAGAATACTGGCTGAAGCTCATGAACGCATGAACGTTTTTTTGTATTCACACTTTTTAACTAAATATGTAATTAAATACATAGATTTTATTATTTTCATATTTACTCATCCTTTCGGTCGTACCTTTTTGGTAATTTCAATTAGAAATTTTTGTTTGTTATGATTACTAGTTTTTCTCTCTTTTTTTAGAATATGTTTTACATTTTATTACACATATTATTGCCATTAGTTATAAATATCCTCATTTTAAGGAAATTTGTTTACCCAAGCTAGCGGCAACTTTGAAAAGATAACCAACGTTAATGAAATCAGTTATTTTGCTTATTTCCCATTTCGCGTGTGGGTAACTCGCAAATTTTTCGGATAAAAAAGATATCGTAAATATGTTGTGTTTCCATTTCTCTAACTAACTTAAAGAGAGATAAATAATAGACCGTAAATTTCATAATACATGTGCTATTAAAAGCAATATAAATACTCTTGGTGTTGGATTTTGGTCTAGTTTATTTAGAAAAAGACAATCTTCACCTCTGATGCATCATGACAAATTATTTTTTTGCACATATCTTCTATCGTCTATCTATGCACTTGGTATAGATGTGCTTTTATTCTAAATAGATAGATAATGTCGTGCGTGATCTCAGTCAAATTCTAGTCTTAGTTTCCTATTACGTTCTTGTACCGGTAGCTTAGGGTGAACATGTCATAAATATCATAATGTGTGGGATGAATGTTTTGTTTGTTTTTTTTTTAATATTTTAATATTTATTTCCTAGTAGAACAAAACAATAAAATAAATGTTTTTGTTTGCACAATGGTCTAGGTTTAACAAGCATTTATTTAGGTTTAGGCATTTATCATAAGCGAAAAACCCAATATTAATGCGACTAGAAGGCTACAGAAGCATGTTCACACTACTTTCCCTGCATAATTCAAAGAATAGTGCTTCTGAATCGTCACCGATGTTGGACAATGGATGCTTTACGACATCCAAAGTCCACAAAACGATGGTACACATTAGGCAAGTCATTAACATCGACGATGAAGCAGAATACCTATTTCCGGCCGACGTCGTTTCTTGAACGAACGATCCGTACAAATATTAAAATGATTTGCAATATGTTGTATCAACCGAATTCCAGTCAAAGACGAAAACTGTGGCTGCGGTTGTGTACACCCCCAGCTGTTGGATCATTTTGTGATCATAAAATTGATATTAAGCGTCTCGGAATTTTTGCATGTTCTTGCATAACAGGAGGAAAAAAACCATAATATCCGCCAAATGGGTGCACGGGACTTGCAATAGGAACATATGAAGATGTAAACTTATGAATATATGATTATCTGAATATAAGCATATATATATACATGAATATATGATCGAACAAATTTATGTGTATGTTAATATATGTATACATGAATGTGTGAATCTATGAACATATGAATATAATTTTTCCCAATAATAAATTCAACGAACCGATATTATCCACACTAAACAGATTTACAGATATTAACCACAGTAAAGAGATTTACAGATATTAACCATACTAGTAGTAGCTTCCATTTACCAATATCAAACAGCTTCCATTTACCAATACCTTCCATTTACCAATAGCTTCCATTTAACGATATCAACCAGCTTCTAATAGCCGATAAAATGTTTGCAAAAAAGTGTCCAGGGAATAAAGTTACTTTGGGAGCGACCATTATCAATAGTGGAACACGACCCATCCTTAAATTGTCACCATATCCAAATTTCACTTACTCGAATCAACTAAAAGTGCGTATACCAAATATTAATTGTTTACATTAATTTTGTAGGTTTGCACTCATACGTAGTTTTTTTTCATTTATTTTAGATAATTTGTATAGAAATTTTTACTCACATATAATAATTCCACATTATATAATTCCAATTGAAAGAAATTTAAAAAAAAATTCAAATTTCCCTCCAACTGAATTACAGGGTGAAGATTTGCGTTTTTTCATATTTTTTTTCTCTTCAAATTTCCCTCTAGCGGAAATGCTGATTGAAAATCTGTAAATCTGTTTAAATCTGTAAACGGAAAAATTTCTAATTTTTCATTGTGAAGTTACATTTTTATATGTCGGTTGTGAAATAGTCTTCATATATATAAGTCGTCAAAGTGCATAAAACTTTACAGAAGTCCTCAACACGTAAAACTATATCAAATCGTCAAAGTGCATAAAACTATACAGAAATCCTCAAAAGGTAAAGCTATAAAGCTTCTCTAAAATTAAGGATTAATTTATTGTGATTAAACCAATAAAATACAACTGCAACTTTTGAACGGGCTCCAACGATTTACTGCGGTAAGTGGATTTATTTATTTATTTATTTATTTGATGTAAGACACACGATTCCAAAATATAGCATCTTTATTGTCCGACGTGTACACAATATAATTTTCGTCATCCTCTTCGGGCTCAGAATCTTAAAATATATGCATGTATAATATATATGCACGTATGTTTCTAAAATTTTAATTTTTTATATTTTTTTTGTAATGTTTTTTATATCAAAAAGCAAGAATATTACAGTTGCCCATGGCCTATTAATGTTTTCCAATCCTAAAACCTAGGTTCCTACAGAAAACTAGTCTCAGTGTGTGTATTCAAATAGAATGATTCAAATGTAAATTTAAAGGCTTGTCTTCAATATCGTTTAAACCTAAATCGAATTCGGGTTTGAAATCTTCCAACGGTGAAGATTTCCCAACTTGTTCATCCATATCATCATCGTCATTATTCGTAAATTTAATAATTTTTGTTACATTTGTTTGGAAGAATTCCCGTAACTTACTAAGTACGTGTAAAGCTTTATTTAGCTTTTGCGATAAACGTTTTGTAAACAATTGTAAATCTTTCTCAACCTTGAATTCCAAGTTAGATACATTTACATTTACTTTAGCTGCTGCGTTAGTCTTGTTGAAAATAAAATGGCGGAAAAATGGGCCAGCGAAATAGCAAGAATCGAAAATTTCCTTGAAAAAGAGAAAAAAAATGTATTAAAAAGCAATGTTAAAGCAAATTTTATTTTTTGTGACCCATCAAAAATTACCTGCAAAGTCGCTTACCCGCATTTGTATGCTGCGAATTTATCGTAGTTTCTCATCAACCTTTTTTATCAAATGGATAACATTTTGTTGATTGCTACTGTTTGAGGAATAAGTGTTGGATGGTATTTGTTGGTATGGATTTTGTTTTAAAGATGTCATTATTTCAATATTATTGTAACTAACGTTGCTGTTTAACATAAAAGGCACTTCTTGACTATTTAAATTGCGCACAGTTTTACGAATCTCGATTGCGTAAACTTTTAACTTCGGACGAAGAGAAGGAGGAAGAAAATAAATCGGAAGAATCCAACAATGAGAACGATGAAAAATAGAAAAAAGACAAAAATAAGGAGGACACAGCTAAAGATAAAAAGAAAAATAAGAATAAGAACAAAGATGACAAGAAACGTGATAAAAAGAATGATGGAGTAAATTTGCAAAATCTGTTAACTGTTTATTATGTCAGATTCCTCAAGTGATTTCAGTTCAGATAGCAGTGATTCGGAGGAAGACAATGCTAAAAATAAAAAGAATCCAAAAGATAATGCTAAAGTTAATAGCAATCAAAATAGTCCTCGATCGACCACGCTAACTTTCAGCAGCGATAAATTCACTACCGTTAATGTCTTTTGCTGAAACGCTATAATGGTTTGATTATAGCCGACATGGCTTGTGGTACACAGTATATTAAGTGCGGACGGATATAACATTAAGAATGTCTTCAGATAGGCCCACATTTTATTGTACCGAGCTATTCAGGAAATTCGAAATTTTTAGGTTGACTTCCGCTACGTAAGCTCTGATATATATCTTATTCCTTTGTTTAATTACTCCGATTCTTATTTTATTACTACATTTATCTTAAAGAATTAAAGCATTGTGAATCCCGCAATGTTTCTTACACTTCAGGCTATAGCCAAATATATGCGTATATATATACATACATTTATATCGTATTCATACATCGTGTACATACATTTATATATACATATATTTATATATGTATATATATATATAAATATATTTATATTTTTATATATATTTATATATTTATATATGTATATATATATATAAATATATTTATCATACCCCTCGAGTCATTGTATATGTACAGTGAGTCTCACTTATATCGGGTTTTTTCGATCGACAAGAAATAAACGCTTGTTAAACCTAGTCTATTGTCCAAAAATAAAAATTTATTTTACTATTTTGTACTACTAAAAAAAACAAACAAAACAATATTCCAGAAGACAAGAAAATTGTTTAGAATGCGATCCATAAACAAAGAAAAAAACATGTGTTCATAATAAAGTTTATTTTTTAAGCAATCTTTCATACTTTTTAAGATCGAATATAAATTTGACTACAGCTGAGAAAATATTGAAAAAAACATGTGTTCATTTTATGTCTGTTTTAGCTCTGAATGCTCCAATGCAGCGTGTAATATATATATATATATATATATATATATATAATGTCGAATAAGTGTAATTACTATCTTGGTTTTTGTTTCATTCATACACACCGGTTTTCCGAGTCCATTGTTTCCAATGCGTGTCTCACGCATTTTTCATTTCTACTTTTCTTTTTATTTTATTTTTATTTACTTGTGGTTGCACTCTACATCGTGCGTACACCACAATATTTTATTTACTTTTGTTAAATAATGACTGATAATAATAAATTTATTGCGTTTTAATGCACATTTGTTGTTTGTGTCCCATTTAATTTTCACATATTTAGTTAACGTAAAATTAAGGTTAAACAATTCTTCCTATAAAACTAGCATATAAAGAACTTTTCTTAATTCAAAACAACACGGCGCAAAAGCACTAGATTAAATCCTCTAGATTAAATTCTCGTTTTAAGCGTAATCGTCATTAGATTTTCATTTTACACATTTTTAAATTTGTCCGCCGGGACATAAGTACGCAAGGGAAAGGAATTTGAAATGGTGCGTTGTG